>JAPTYQ010000029.1:20891442-20902093 GCA_029814465.1 Ostorhinchus cyanosoma
CCCCCCCCCCCCCCCCCCCCCCCCCCCCCCCCCCCCCCCCCCCCCCCCCCCCCCCGGAAAGATGAGCTCCATCTCTTTTTGACAGATTGGTACAGACATGGGGAAACTTAACACGCTGTTTATTTGACCATGCTTTCCGTATGCACGTATCATATTTAAAACCACAAGTGTCGGGAGAGGAGTCAGAAGAAAGAGCTCCTGCCGTCCCTCAACAATACCTGAGCTGTTTCAGGCTGATTTATTCAAACACAAAGGTCTGCAAGAGAGAGAAATACGCACTTTTATGTGTCACTCAGTAACTCTACTATACTGCCACTGAGGATCTGCGGTGACACTTTGACGCTGCGGTATCTGCAAATACACATAGGTTAACACGTGGAGATGCAAAAGCAAACAGTGTAGATGTAATAGACTCACTGAGGTATCAGTCAGTTACCACTATAATATTCAATCTGACACCTAGTGATCAGCAAACAATTATAAAGCCATCAAACTAGCAAACTCTGGTGGCGTTGAAATGAACATGAAAATCTATTAGTGCACCGTAAATAAGAGGCACAGCATGTCCTTTAAAAGAACAAGATTGTAAAATAAATCACTTGGATCGACCGTCGACCATCTAAATGTAATCGTACGAAGATATGTAGAGGCGTATTTTGGAATTTCGTCGCAAAACCGCTGCGACGGAACGAGGTAACCTCATCCGACGGCGGTGTGGATATGCAGATTTTTACTTCTGTCTTTGCAAACTGTGAAATGTTAAAAAGCAAACGCATGCCATCATTAATGTCAGCAGCGTTAAACATCACAATACATCAAACTTTCAGCTGAGCTTAGAGGAATTCATGTCTCTCTGTGCTTTCACATTTGCAAAGCAGATGTCTTGATACTGGGAAATAAAAAAATAAATAAAAAAAACTGTCATTCCCCAACAACGAGATGAGGGACATAAAAAATGCAAACAGTTCAGTTAACAAAAAACAGCCTGTTGAGAAAAAAAATAATGTTTTGTTTTCTAATAATGAGGCTTAGACTGTGTTATTTAACTGTGTTTGTAGCTTATGCATAGAAATCAGATTGTACAGTAATGGTATTTAACTAAAAAAACTAAAAAAAAGAATCCAGGATGATTAGCGAAGACCACCCATGTTTGCTCATATAAAAACTGTGGCTCTCGTGTCCAATCACATATCATAGATCAGCCTGTTTATGAGACAACCTGTAAAGACCAGAGGCAAAGGCTCAACCACATGCTTTACTGCTCTGTTTGAACAATCAGGTACAAGTAAAACAAACAGCTACAGAAGGGATGTTTAGTAAGGAGCTCAGGATCCAACCTGGGGTAATAAGTGTTCATTAGTTTTAATAGCCTGGCTCCTGGACTAAATGAAATGAAGACCAGAGGACCACATTCAGCCCTGAGTAAATAAACCAAAAATCTCCTCCACTGTCCATCTTGAAAAATGTTCTTTCACTTTCTCTCTGGTGAGGAGAAGTAGAAGGAAGAAGGAAGCTTTCCTGGTTGTAAAGTACACTCCGCATTCTGCTGTAAATAAATCAACAAGTAAACCTAAAAGGAAAACAATAGAGATGTGCATTTTTTTAACAAAACTGTATTAACACTGAACGTTAAATGTGCAGGACTCGGGTTAAGGATGGTCTGCGCTGTGTCGTAAATGACCCAGTGGTTCTGTTTTAAACCTGTAAACCTCCGTCAGGCAGATGCTGGTGTTTGGTGGCACATCTTGATTCCACCTGAGCCCAGAGAGAAGCAGCGAGGCAGCCGGAGTGGTCCAGATGGCCCCCCCCCTAACACAAGCCTGAACATAAACATGGCTTGGGTCTGGTTGAGGAGAGGGAGACCCCGTTTATTTATGGACATGTCTGGGTCTGGGACACAATTATAGAAAGATAGATAGAGGAGGTGAAAGACAAAGGAAAAAGGCAGGAGAGTGGCGTGTCCAAACTTACACATGTGGAGGACATCCAGTATGGTGAGGCCATTGTGTGATCTGGCCCACCTACTCGGCGAAACCTGAAGGTAAATGTGTGTATTACAGTCTACTTACAGTACTTTAACCCTTTATCAGGTAAGTGACTATTTTTGGTCATTTCTGCACACATTCACCTTACAAGTAGTTGCTTTTCCATTGGTTCTATCTGCAAAAATGTACCGATATTCATTAAATGTCAAAAAAACAGAAGTGCGTCGTGTTTGTTTTTCCATTAAATCACAAATGCGATGATTTGTTTATTTATTATTGCGAAATGACGCAAGAAGCCACCCAGAGGAACGTAAATATTCATTATTTTTATATATTATCCCTCTATCCTGTACTAAATTTAAAAAAATGAATGGGTTTCCTGGTGTGTCCACACATACCGCATCATCTTTTTCTTTTAAAACTCCACTTCTTCGCTTGTTTTAACACCCGTCAGCATCCATTTTTTTAAATTCATCTAACTGTAGTTGCAAAAAAAGGTCTTTCCATTGCATTCCACCTCTTGTCAGCGCAGAAACTTTTAATCGAAAAACGAAGGTTTTGTTGACATTCTCATTTTTCCATTAGGTATTGTAAATTTTTATGCACAACTTATATTTGTGCAATTTGAGGGTCAATGGAAAAGTGACTACTTCCAGTGAGGCAACAATCTAAGGTCCATTGTGGTCTACAGGGTCTGCATGGTCCACCTCTGCATGTTCTGGCTGGAAGTCGAAGGACAGGAGTGAGCATTTAAAACGTTAATATATGAAGTTATTTGATGGTAAGAATGGGGGTGGGATTAAATACGTTTTTCTTCTTCCCACTCCTTTTTGAATGGAAATGAATGATTTTGGAATTTCTTTTTTTTTTCTTTTTAACTTGCATGGATTCTGTGAAGGCTCAAAATTAACAAATAAACAAAACAACACTTTTACTCCCAGGCTTTTGACCCAGAATGAGAATTGTTTGGTCCTCTGACTGTCTTTTATTCTATATATTTAGTGTATTGTTTATTGTATGCGTATGAACATGTTTTTATTTATTTTATTTAAATTTTTTATGCTAATTTGTACTCTTTGGAGACTTTGTGTTGGGAAAATGCGCTATATAAATAAAAGTGGATTGGATTGGATGAACAGTGAGCGTAACTGCTTTGTGTAATAATGCTACAAATATAAGTAATGATGTTCAAACTGATAATACGTATGTTGACAGGCGTCCTAAAATACATATTCCTTTCACATTACATGTATTTTTTTTGCCACATATGGGAAAGGAACCAAATATGGTAACTTCATTGACCTTGATTTTCTACACGACAATAAAAAAAACTGGAAAAAATTCACAAAAGTAATTAAGTCTTGCTATGTCCTCCAATAAGAGACTAAGGTTTTGAATTTCAGAGTATTTCTATGAGTGTCCTTTAAAGGATAAACAGAAATATCTGATACGGGGAGGAAAAAAGTGTAGGAGCTAATTAAATTCCCGATGACATCAAATGCGCCACAAACATGCCCGTGTAGCAAGAGGTTTTGGCTGCAAGGCGGCAAAAGTAGAGTGATTGTGTGAGGCCGGGGAATTCAAAGAATTTTCCCGTGTGCTTACCGGTAAAAACCAAGCCCACTCTAGGTTTATTAAGTATGGCTAAGCACAACCCTTTTCATCTTTGCAGCACTATCCTCGACTATATCTGTTCAATCTAGGTTTTCACAATAGTGCTTTACAGCTTAATAGCTAGCCAGTTACGCAGACCCAGACATCGTAAGGTGTTTTTATGGGTTTATGACTGGGCCAAATGTCATAGCATTACAGTACGGTATGGGAGTACGTAGCACTGCAGACAGTTATTTTGCTTTCATAATCATCGCAGGGTCCTTGACATAGACATAAGGAGCACACACACACATACATACACACACATGGATTAAAACACACTGCTTCATACACTCTGCCAGCTCATGTGTTTTCTGTTGCCTTTCACAGAAACCAGAACAAAACAACCATCCAATATGAAAACCAAGTTACACATTTCAACAAAGCCTTTATGGAGGGAGGCCTCAGCAAATCTGCAAGACATTTGTTTTTATCAATGTCACTTCTTTGGTTGTATTTAGTGGAGCATATTGTGGAAAAAGTTAAAAAAAAGAAAAATAAGAGTGAACCGACAGAAAAAGTCTTTTGGTATCTTCATGCTCATTTCAGTATCGTTGCAACATTGCATAAGGCAGTAAAAACTCCAGCTAGGTGATTAGCACAGTGGCCTGACACAGCATGCACATACTCCTACATACACACACACACACACACACACAGCAGTATAAACATTACACAATCACACCAAACATATGAGCAGCTTCAGCTAATTAAGACCACGCTGCCTTTTAATGCCTGTTTATATCTGCCTCTTAAATGAATGCTGCCCCTGGAGCTCGTTCCAAAACAGCTCATTCAAAGAGTGAAGTGGAGGAGGTGATAGGGAAGGTTGGTTGAAAATTACAGTAGGAAGGGGACTGGCAAACGATTTCACCCTCAAGTGTCCCGCGGCAAAGAATTCACCGGCAAAAAAAAAAAAAAAAAAAACAAGGCAAGAAAAAAGCTGAGTTAAAAAAAAAAAAAACAACTGTTTATCGGAAAAGCAGTGCAGCCCTAGGGATAGTGTTTATATTATTTTAACAAACCTGGCTCTGAACTGTTCTTTAAATGATTAAAGAAATCTATACCATGGCAATTTGAGTAAGCAAGACATTTGAGGCTCTGAAGATTAGCAAACGTGCTACGCCGTTCCAATTTCTTTGATCTTCATGATTCAGTGAATGGGTGAACATGAGCGGGGTAAAGGGAACTTTAATACTTCGCAATCAGTACCATGTGGGGCTTTATTGGAGTGCCGCTGCCATTCTCGGTACTTTGGCGGGCATGAAGGACGTGAGGACCCAGGAGGCAGAGGGACTGGCCATCGCTCACTCGCATCGTTAAAGCCGATAAGCTGGCAGCCGGCAGGAGGGAACTTTGCCATCCGTAACCACCAGGTCCCTGACCACTCCACTCACATTTTCCAAAACCTTGACTCAATCTGCTCTCTCCTCTCTGGTTCGAGTCAGACCGGACCCGGCCCTCTGTCTGACCGCCAGCTGGTCTGATGCGTGGCGCCACAGTTCTTGGTAGCGGTGGAAAAGTCCGGCCTCACCTGCGCGACCTTTGCCGTGTCCTCGAGGCCACCGTCAACAATAAACATGTGAAACTGGCTACTTTGACAGAAATACTTCCAAATACCTACCCCCGTCTTTACAGGCCGCTCGCAACACACCAACCCCAATTAATACAGTGGATCTTGATTTTAGAAACGTCACTGTTGTAATTATATTCGAAGGCGGATTACTCGTTCGTATGCGGAGATTTCGGGACGGGATTTGGATTTCAAGTTGCGGCTTGTACGGAGCTGGGGATTAACTGCGAAGGTGGCGCAGGCGTATATGTGAGCATGTTTGTGTGTCTGTGAGAGGCAGAGACAGATGTCTGGAAGAAGCTAGGTTGGCAGAGTTTACAGTGGAGGAGTGCAGGCTTTGTAAACCAACGCAGGAACACACATAAACATACGTACCCACCTCCCTTACTTACACCACACTGAAACCCAAGCTTACAACAGTCGCGCGCTGCTGCTAATGTCCTCCCTGACGGTGTGTGTGCACGCATGTGTATCTACGCCGAGTTGCAGAACCTCTACAGCTGTTCGCCCCTCCACACGTGCACTCCATTAGACCGCTGCTGATTGAGCGCCGATCGGGGGTAGCAGCATAAGGGGTATAGTTATTCATTTTCATTGCGCTAGGGTTTCCCCTGGTTTTTAATTGGGGCAGTGCCAATGTTACCCGCAGAGGCCTCGGTGTTGGATTGCATGCTACCCACTTCAGGGGTGAAAAAGTGTAGAATTGAGGGAGGTGTGTGTGTATGTGTGTGGAGGGGGGGGGGTGATATGTTAAGCAAGGCTGTAAAGGAGCTGCTGCCACTAACAACACCCTATTAACATCAACCACAGGGAGCAAAGACACAGAACGAGAAGAAATAGCAAGATAAAAGCTCAACCATGTAGTGTTTTATAGTGCAGCTGCAAAATGTGGTTAATTCATAAACCTTATATGCATGGTGAGGGTTAAAATGTGAAAAATGCAGCTAATGAAGAGATGTTTTCCAAAAAAACCCTGACCTGCCCGGGTGTAAAATACATCGGAACGGCAAACTGTAGCGTCAATGATTAACTCGAACAGTAGACAGAGGGTTTTTCGGAGCCATCGACTAGACAGATACAAGCTCAGACTTCCTCCTTCCTATCAAGGCTGCACCTTGACTTGCTCATTCAGCCAACTCTGCCATGCCTCAATGTACCGTCAGCAGCAAACAACAGCTTGGGAAAAACATGGATGTCTTCCTTAAAGGCAAATGAGCGGCTACAATACCTGCCTGCCTACTTTGGACAAGTCTGATCAGGTTTTGAGTTCAGCTAGCCTGCGGTAGCTGTTATCAAAAGCTGCTGAAGGATTTAGATGATCGATTATTATGAAGAGATGAGTAATTTTGTAAAAGCTTCGAAGCGATGGTAGGAGATAAGCAGCTGGGAAGAGTGTTGCAACCATTTACTTGTGTTGCGGGTGCTGTTGCCACTCTGAAATGAAGTGAGATTTGACACAAGTGCTAGTGTCAACAGGCTGAAAGCAAACCGTCGGCGGCGCAGGCTCGAAACTTTCACTGAGAACAAACAGAAAGGAAATATATGAAAAGAAAAACGGAGAAGAGAAGCAAATAGTAGGAGCAGATAAGCATTGAGTCTGAAATTTCACGTTAGCTTCAGCCAAAAAAGGAGATGTAGATAAGAGGCATCCGGAGGAACTGCACTGACTGTGTGAAATATTACACAGGTTATACACAAGGCAGTGTGTATGTGTATGTGTGTGTGTGTGTGTATGTGTGTGTGTGTATGTGTGTGTGTGTGTTCCTCAAGGTGGCTTAATGTCCACATAGTAACAAATGCACAGGAACATAAATAATTAACTCTTTATTATGGTGTCATATACTCGCAGTAGTCTAGGACGTGTACACACATTAGGCCCATCCACGCATGTGCACATATGAAAATTAAATGTGAAAAAAAACCCATATAACTCATACTACAAGTACACATGGTTGCACAATACACATCAAGCGCAATTTACTGGCGATTCCAACCTTTTTCCTCGCCATTCTCCGGAACTGACAAGAACCTGAATGACTACATACTCTGAAATCTGATTTGTTGAAAGCTAAACTGGTCAACATTCAGCTCTCTGACAGAAAACGGCAGGCTGCTGCACCCCTTTCGAAGAAGCAAAACAACTCCTGAAATAGAGTTTGTTAAAGGAAATAAAATCATGGGGGTGGGCGAATGACGAGAACGTAACGAAATGCCGGTCACGTGGATTGGAAGTCGACGAACGGAGACGATTTGATGCTTTTTAATAGTTCAACAAAGTACACGGAGCAGTAAAGAAAACATGCTGCATGAGTTAAGCTTCTGCTAAATGTGCTCAATATTTACATGTACTAGTGCCAAGACACACAAACACCATACACCTGTACGTACTGAGCAGTAAATGGCATTATAGTCATGCTCTTTCTGTCACCTAATCACAAGCTGCCCCACCTGTTCTTTAACTATGTCGCTTGTATCTTTCTCTCATTCATTCCATACTGTCTGAAGTTCACAGAAAGACGAATAAAGCCAACAAAGAGCTCCAGAACTTGCCAAGTTTCCGTATCATGATTCACACAGCCAGACTGGTTGCTAGTTGTTTGGCCTTCTCAGAGTTCTATTCATCTCCTCTTTCTTTTTCTTTTTTTTTTTTTTTCTTTCTTTCTTTCCCCTCGCTGATCTAAAAGTGCTATATACTCCGAACAATACTGCTGGCGTTATACTTGAATCTTGTGTTGATTTACTTTGAGCAATCAACGTGAAGTGCAGAACGACTGTTGACTCTGGTGGTTCGACAGCATTTTGAGCGTGTGCAGTTGGGAACAGGCAAGAGCGACAGATGTACAGAGGGAGCAGTTGGCTTTATTGAAGTTCACTCTGGGTTTATCAGCGTCGGTACACACAGAGGTACACGGCAACTTTGATCTTCAAAGAGAGATGAGCTAGAATGAGGGGCAATAAGAGGATAATAATGCCAATCTACATCCATTACTCCATAGATCACAGGGTTACCTCTACATGCTAAGTAGCTTTTACTTCTCAGGATGTTGTTTTCCATGTTACCACATTGCCATCTAGTGGTCAAACATAGCACTGAATCTTTCTCCACTGCAGCACAGAGTAGCTTTAACTACAGGTAAATCTGATTTACTCCAAACACACTGCAACAGAACATAAAGCAACAAAAACATGCATTTTAGTATTAGTTTCTTTAAGTTTTTCTATCCAAAAGTCAATAGGTTCTTATTCATTGTGAAATTCTTAAACATAGATAATCCCTGTGCATGTTAAAACAGTAGGACTACATAAAAGTGGTAACCCTTTACTATACCTGCGTGCATTTCATCTTTTTTTCCCCTTTATTTTCGACCAAAAAGAACTTTTATTGCACTTGATTAAACTTGTTTTTACCTTTTCTTGAAAAAAAAAAAAGTATCTTTAAGTCAAAGCATTGGTACAAAACAAACAAAAATGCTGTAAAGAACACCAACACCCTGTTATAAATCAAAGTCTTGAGGAAGAGAGACACCTTGTGGGTAATGTAGTCTCCTGTGGTCTGAGAACATACACACCAAGAGAACAATAACACTGTAATATTACATTCACTCCAGCTCAAAGCGGGACAAACTCACATATAAAATAAGCTTTGTACATGACAATTATTTGCTCTCAACTCCAGAAAGTCAAGAGAGTCCAGTTATTGTCACAGGAAGTCAGCTTGCACCAAATTCCTCAGGTAATGTCTCTGGAAGATGCAGTAACAGTGACCTCTAGTGGTGACATGAAGAAAACCACCAGAAGGACACAATCAACATTAAACTAATATTTTATCTTTTAATTGACATTGTTCAATGATTGTCAACTAATGCCATTAATATGCACTTTTAACATAATAAGTGAGAGCTGTTATGTGTTAGATTTTATTATTATCATCTTGTTAAATTGCTGGTTTTACCCCAAATTAATAATTGAGAAGAGGCAATATGCTTTTAACTTAACAGGACATGGTAAGTTTAAATGATTCCTATGTAAATATAAAGATGGTACAAATACAAAGAGGTGTAGGGGGGGCATCTTTTTTTATAATAGGTCTGATAATTATATGGTTTGTGGTAATACATTAAAAAACGAACCAAGAAATTGACCTTCATTAACATTGTGATGATAGGAATGTTATTTATGATGCAGTTTATCAGTCGGCACTAGAGTAAATGTTTAAGATTATGTTCAATATCCACTCTTCATTCTCTTTTTTTTGTTCTATTGCTTTTATTGTTGAGCTGTTGGATTTTATTTGGCTGTTTTATGTAAATATAGACACTCAGGGATTGCAGACCCTCACTCCTTTAGATGATAACCAACATATGTTAAGTATATATATGTAGTAAATTAATTTATTGACCACAATACATTTTAAAAAGTCACAACCTGGAGTAAAGTGGATGCGATTTCAATGTAAATACTATCATCTGTACTATATACTATGAATAATAATAATAATAAAAGAGGTCTAATATGAAAAACAAACAATGAATATCAATAATAGGTACAAAAAACAAATATAAAATGTCAATGTTCAAAAATAAAGTCACAAAAGAGCATCAAATATTATGGATATAGATAGAAAATGAAAATATCCTCCCAGTTCTGGATTTTATGTGATGTTTTTCAGTGCAATAACTAATAATGATAAAGACAAAAAATGACTATAACTGAAAATAAACTTCATTTTCCCTTTATTTTAGAACCTGCTTTGTCAAACTATCACATCTAAATGTAATTGAATGAGAGTAATAAGTTTGTACATTTATTGTTTCTTCTGCATTGCTTTTATTGAATTTGACTGGAATGAATTTCTTTTGTGTTACTGTTTTGGATCTTATTATGAACTGTGACGCTTTCATTTAATTAAATAAGGTTAGATGCATTCTACTTTTATATGGTTGAATCAAACATGTAAAACTATTTCCTGTGATGCTGTCTTTATTTAGACTACAAGTGAGTAACTATAAAGTAAAGAAAAAATGTTTCAGATCAATCCAAAATATTAGGAAATACTTGCGGAAAAATATTATGTTTCAAAGGATATGACTGCATCAGACAGACACCAATAAATGCAATTATTTATTTATTCATTTCAGTTTTTTGTTGGTTTTTTTTTCATTGTTAAGAAAAAAATAAACTATTTGTAATTACAGTAATTAAGGCAGACTATCATGATTAGGGGATATTATCACATTTAGTAATGACTGTATTTGTAGTAAATAATTAAAGTGCAAATAAGTATTATAGTTTATATTAAAAAGATTGATTATACAAATCTGACTGTGTGTGAAGTGAGTAAAAAAGTGTATGGTGAATGGTTTGCATGGATGTTTTGTGTTAATGCAAAAATGTTAAATAAATAAATAAGACTATTTTTTTTTTTAAATTGTGTTGACAA
>JAPTYQ010000029.1:20915495-20925863 GCA_029814465.1 Ostorhinchus cyanosoma
GGGTGGGAGGGGGTGGGGGGGTGCTGAACATCTGCTTTCGGGAGATTTGGGTTCTGGGTTGAGCTCGGATGGACACAAGTACCCTTCTGTCAAACAGAAACTCCAGCTGTTTCACAGATGGGGTGGGTTATTTGCTCCCATTTGGTGTATAAATGTGTGGCCGCAAAAAAGTCCGAGCTTCTTTGATCCCATTATTTAGAAGTCGAGAAGCTTTTTCCACCTCATTTTCATGGTATACCAAAGATAGCAGCAGTTTAAGCGCCATCATTCAGTTATGTATTCCTGTTAAATTCCTTGACGCATGTGTGTGTCAGACTAGTGGTATCTTATGCGATTGTGTGTGTGTGTGTGTGTGTGTGTGTGTGTGTGTGTGTGTGTGTGTGTGTTCACTGACTAACGCAATACAGTCTTCATAAAGGTAGTATTGTTAAGTTGCGTGCGAAGCTCATGCTTTAGGCTTTGGGTCCCCGCCCACCCCTGTAAACCACGGCCTTTTTTTCCTCTCCTTTTTTCCCTTCTACACCTTCCCCTTTCTTTTTGTTACAGGTAAACATTTGATGTCCGCACGCAATCCCCAGTGAGTCTCCTCCCCTTGTTCTCTCCTCGGCTCCCTGGCTTCCACTCAGCGTTACTCACACTCTCACACATGTACACACACCTCTCTCTCTCTCTCTCTCTCTCTCTCTCTCTCTCTCTCTCAGTCGTGCACAGAGACATGCTAGCCTTCCCACCCCATTCTTCTGACATTCCTCTCCTCCCTGACTCAGCACATGTTTCCTATAGAGGTTATGAAGTTTCTCTCAGACTGACTTCGTTTTACTTATTTATCTATTTTACTGGTCTTTCTTTCCACCTACAGTTTCTTTAAACCATAAAGACCCAGTGTTACTTTTAAGGCACTTCCCCAATGTATTTTTCTCTCTATTAAAGCAATTTATCACCATTTATTGTAATATCGTTTCCTGTATTTTGACTTCTTTCCAGTGAAAATCAGGTATTTTCCGATATTTAATTTACTGTTCATAAAAGGTCATATTAAAGTTGAGGATTATTACATATATATAAAAAAAAAACCAGAGAAAACTGCAAAAAAAAAAAGTAAAATATATCATTAACTGAACATAAACCAAGCATCTCCATCCACTGTCATTGATCCAACTCCATGGGTTTTACTGGTGAATTAATGTTGTAGAAGATGACGATGTTTCCATGGGTCGAATCTGTTATGAAACAGATAGGATACTTTTGTTTTTGGTATGTGTATTATTGCTATGAAAAGGACAGAGTTTATTTTATTGTGAAATCCTGCTGCAAAATGGACAATCTACCCTTGATATGTACTGCAATTTTGTATTTTGTGCATATTCAGAATTTAGTCTCATATGTGAGGATTTTTTAGTTTCTTAGGGAGTCTGACAGAAATTTAAAACAGGCGAAGGATCGGGTAAGGGGGCGGGAGATAATGAATTATTATTATTCATCCTGCTCCTTTTCGAATGTTTGACTTTCTTTTATACAATCCTTTTGTTGTTTGATTTTAACGCATTATTCGAAATAGATAAATAACCAAACAATGAAGACCAAGTTGGTAATAATCAAAACACATTCAGGGACTGAAGACAACAAGTGTTTGAGGTGAAATTCCTCTCATTCCTGCAAATCTTAGGATGTACATGATTACAGAAGCTCCACGCATTCTCCATTAGTGACGAGGCAAAACCACATCAGGTCAGTCCAGAACCTGCACTGCCTTTGCAAAGCCTGCACAGTATGGTTTAGCATTGTCTTAGTTCAAATATGCATGGATGTCACTGCAAAACTGTCATCTTGAAGGCTCCAAAGTCTTAATGGACTTCATTACAAGAGATGCATTAAGTTTAAAATGATTTAGGAATATTGAATTGAGATGTTATGTTTTTGTTTTTTGTCTGTTCATGCAGTGAATGCTCGATGCTGTACACATTTAATTGAATGTAATTAGTGTATCAGGTGAAAAGGATAGGCAAAAAAAAAAAGAAAAAAGCTTTTTCTTCTAGCCTGTTCCTTTTTTGGTTTTGGTGTTTATTGTGCTGAATGCAATGATTGATGTACAAACCAAAAATAAATTCATTCATTCCATTAATGAAATATCACACAAGTGACATTGACCTTTGACCCCAGACCATAACAGACCCTGGCTTCACACTCCCAGATGCTATTATTATTATTATCATAAGACTTTCTTTTTGTACAATAAAAGTCGACGCTGCATTTATGGCTCTAACTGTGTATTATAGTCTAAGGAATCCTTCAGCATTCAGTGCCCTTTACACACTGAAATGCATCCAGATTCTGCGAGTCTTTTAATTCCGTTCTGCACCGTAGAGCGTGAAATAATCAAATCTCTTCCAATTTTTCTTTGAAGGACATTATTTCTAATCACTTCAATTATTTTCTATGACTTTGTTGATAAAGCGGTGGTGGTGCGTGACCCATCATTGATCCTAATGAACTTAGACTTTTCCTAAATGTTGCTTTTGTGACAAATGATGATTCGATTTGGTATTTATTCTACATCATATTGTTATTTAATTATTTTAAGGCATTATTAGCACTATATTGTCTCTTTTCTAACTTTGTATTCGATGTGTTTCAAGCCTGAATCAATGTTTATCTACAAATGAACTGTGTATTTCTTCATATTTTTTTTTTATTTGGGGTTGTATTTTAAGAGACTCCTACTAAGTTCCTTTGGTGTTGCCTTTTTGGAACTAATAGTAGTCCAAAAAAACAAGAAGAAATCAACCTTTAACATAGCATGAGTAGTTGTTTTATGGTTTGTTTATTGTAACAGCAAGAATTTTCCATTAACTTGAAACTCACTCTTACTATATTACATATTAATGCAACAGGATGTTGAGTAAAGCTTATTGTAGGAGAATATGTGTGAATAAGATCCAAAATATTTATTGGTGTGTGTGTGAGTGATTGTGATCTAACAGATGTTGAACAGTGAGAGAAGGTAATAAAACAAGTCCAAATCTGGTTTGCGGACTCCAGTTTTGCTACCCATGCCAATCTCAGTCACGCACAGCTCCCAGCACTAAACTCAAAACTGAAGGAAGGTCTGACTGGTTCTGACACATCATGGACGACCTTCACATCCAAGCAGGAAAAAAAAAACCCAAAAAAAACAGTACCAGCGCAACATGTGACTTCAATCAGCGTTAATGAATGTACGCCCAGAGAAGACATTTATACTTTAACATTATCAAACCCATGCACAAACCCTGATGACAGTGAAGTTAGTTCTTGGAGACAGTTTCAGATGTATGGTGACCAAATGTTTTTGCAATGTATTAAAAAATAAGGATGGTTTTAGTTTTCCGAATGCACGATTTTTTTTCTGAAACGTACTAACAGAGACAACTTGATCCTACCCATTTCCTTTTTTTTTTTTTTTTTTTTACTTCAGTTCCTGTCTGTCATCTTTTCATTTGGGAAGACCCAGTCCCATGCAGGCATAAAAGAAATTATTTCAATCCCCACATTGTTGTGTCTCCTTTGATAATTGCGGCCGCTGCTGTCTTTTATCGGGACCTCTTGGCTCACATCGACCAGCCCAATTAGTCGCTCAGCTGAGGTGGAGTGTATTATGCAAATACAAACAGTTACTGTACCAGCGTGAACAGCCCCCTGCAACAAGGCTATGTTAAATGAATATTAGATTTGTTGTGCCTACAACAAGTTACCTATTGTTGTTCTAGCCTTTCTGCTGCTCTGGAAAAGCCATTCAAACAAGATAATCTGTCTGCATCTCCTCAATGCAGTGCACTGTTTCACCATGCTTGGATAAAATACAGAGACAAAGGGGCTGTTTGATTGGGAATATGAAGCAATTGGTGTTGGAGAATAAAGAGATCCTTCTTCACTGTTTGTCATTGGACCCTTGGATGTAGCCACAAAAATACTTTCATTAAAATAACGACAGAAATTCTTAGTTTCGACCAACTTCTGCTCCACCTTTCATGTCATGTCAGTTGTTCTCCTTCCCCTTGTTATTTTTTCCTTTTTTTTCCCATTTAGTTTAAGCTTTAACCTCAATCTGCTGTGTCCTGTGGCTATTGTTTCATGCTTAGTCTATCTTGGTCTCTGTCGCTGCGCTCTCAATGGAAACAATGGTTTTTGTCCATGAAGCCAGTGATGTCCTGGATTTAAGGTGTGACATTTGGGTCAGAGCTGTGAATGAACTGTATTGTCCTTCCTCACAACACTGCAAGGTGTTCCTGGAGACCGACCAACTACACAAAACCTAACGATGAAACCATTTTTTTTTTTCCCTCTTTTAAATTTGTACCACATGGCTGCTCAAGAAACCACTTGATGTATTTCATTACCTGTGTTAAGTTGTAAACAAATATTTCCCTATTCATCCATAAAAAAACAACAACAAAAAAACAGTAATGCAGATAGTGTGGTCTTAATTATGGAGCATGAAAGCAGCACATATTGTTTCGATGATCACACATTGTGTTTTTTGCTCGTCTGTTTGGTTTTAAACATATATACGCATGTGGTTAATGCTTTTTTTCTTTAAAGTGCAGGAGCTACATTCTTTTCTATCTTATGCCTTAGTTTTAACACCTGTTCCGTAATGTTTTATCAGCAGAAAAATGCCAAGCAGTCCTGTAAGGGCAGAAATGGACAGGTTTGGGGAGTGTTGTCGTGCATAGCCTGTGTGTCACTTTCTCTCTGGTTATGTCAGGCAGCTGTTTGTAAACACTACTCCAACGCCCCGGCCAACTAATGATAGGGTTGAGCTGGAATACAATGGCTGATTCCTGGCACGCTCTAACAGAGAAAAGAACAACGCTGACAGCAGCCTTGAAATGAACAGATAGAGTACTGGCACTGGAAAACGTCTTCATTGCAAAAATATTAAAGTGCAAATATGATGTTTTGCATTATATTTCCGTCGTCCTGATTTTCTTGATGAACTCATAAAGACCCAAACATCCATCACTGACCAAAAACACCTACTGATCTAAACTGTTTAATACCTGTTGATACGCTAATCCTATCAATACATGTGAATAATTGGTGTAAAATGCAGTTTGTCATCTTTTCACAGTCATCAGATATGACGCATTTGGATGTTCAGAGGCTCCGTAGTTGCCGCGGAAACACCGTCATCTTCTACAACATTGATTCACCAGTAAAAACCCATAGTCAGATCAATGACAGCAGATGGAGATGTTAAGTTTATGTTCAGTTAATGATGTATTTTACTTTTTTTTTGCAGTTTTCTCTTTTTTTTAATATAATAATCCTCAACTTTAATCTGCGCTTTTACTGTATGAACGTCTACATTATCAATAAATGAAAAATGATACTGACAAAATAGAAAAAACAGAGGATAATATTATAAATAAAAGGTGATAAATTACTTAAAGGTTACAGGAAAATTTCATTTGGGAACTGACATAAAAGTAGCACTGGGTTTTTATGGGTTAATAAAGTCAAAGCTACAACAATGGAAAAACGGTTTTGGATGCCCTTAATATTTTACATCATTTGAAATATTATAATGAGATATTTGGGGAAATCTTTTTTTGTGTTTTGAAAGGTGTGACTGCATCCAAAAGACACAAGCAAATCCAAATTATGTTGGGTTTTTTTTTTTGTTTTTTTGTTTATTCTTAACATGGAAAAAAAAGAAAATTAAATTCTTGACAGTTTCAACATGTCATGCCCTGGATATGTTTGGAGCACCCTATAATGTAATAATTTCCTGAAAATGTAATAAAATTTGCACTTTACTCAATCGAAAATGTAATAAAACCCAATAATGTAATAAAATATCCTGACTGCTATTGTAATAACATTTTTACCAGTAATGTAATACTTTATTACATTATTGGGGATTTATTACATTTTCAGGTAGGTCTTTTTTGTTGTTTGTCTGTTGTTTCAAATGTGATTCTCAAAACACAAAATGTAGAACTCACATTATCTGTCAAGTTTTACATGATCAGTTTTGGGGAAAAAAACTATAATAAGGTATTACATTATTGGTAAAAAAAAATGTTATTACAACATCAGTCGGGATATTTTATTATTACATTATCAGTGAAGTTATTACATTATTGGGTTTTATTACATTTTCAATCAAGCTAAGTGTAAATTTGATCAAATTTTCAACTTTTTCAGGAAATTATTACATTATAGTTTGCTACATAAGGTTCATTATTTTACTGAAACATCCAGTTTTGACCTCGATGGAACTGAGCACGTACAGAAGGGAGGACGTGGGTTTAAGAATTCAACATTTATCAGAGTTCAATGACTTAAGAGGGATTCTTAATGCAATGTATCCCAAATGCATGGGGCGTCCAAAGCCTTTTATCTACCGCTGCCTTCTGTGTCTCTCACAGATGAGGTCTAACTTGTAAAATCAACATTTCAAAGCAACATTTCTTCAGAAACAAAACGCTTCACGACAACAACCCAAACATTCCAAGGAGGCCAGACTTGAGTGTTGCAGCCTCACCTCAGAGATCCTTACATGCCACTTCCAGTCAGCAGTCAGAAATATGTTCCAACCCCACCACCAATCAGGTTCTTCTTTACTTTCCTGTTTATCTGTATGTTTGTTTGCATGCAGCACGTACAGTGAAGCACCGAATGCATTTTTGATTGCAGATAAAATCAACATCTAATAGCTCTAATTACTGTTAACTGCGTGACATCTGACTGGAGGATTATCATTAGCGTTCTGTGTTTCTCTGCAGTGAAGAACACCCACAAGCAAAACTCGCAGCAACCACTTCAAAGAGACAATAAAGAGCTCCTCTGACTTGCAAATCCACTATGATTGACACCAGCTCTTGTATTTGGATAACAGTTCTCTGAGGCATCTTTCATGAGAACAGAATTGTCAGGGAACCGACACCGGGACACTTTGTAAAAGGGATCAATTGAACGAAGTGGTCAGGAAAGTGCAGACACTTCAGCGTATACAAAGAGCAGGCGCTGGAGGTTCGGTGTATGGAGTCACTTTAGCCGCTCTTTGATGTGTGAGAATGGTATGCCGAGGTCCCACTTCTTTTGCTGACTTACTCGACTGTGAGCTAGCGTGACAGCCGAGGCAGGTTAATGTGTTCCCCCTGGACAAATGCTATGAAATACGACCGACTGACTGTTACCTTCAGGCAACGGACATCAAGCACAGACAAAAAGAAAAAAAAAAACTCCTCTTTTTGAACATTTTGGGAGGTTGATTCGCCCGGTCTCTAAAGTAATTACACTGAGCTTAAGTCATCTTTGTATTTAAGATGTCAAAGCGTTTAGTGCGATACTCATCAGCGCTCTACTTTTGATCCCCTTTGAACGAACTGTAAATTTAAGTCTAACCTGCTCTGGGGTAAATCCAGTACAGTCTGGGTTCGCCTTTTAAACCCCTGTGAGTTTTGTCTGGTTATGATTGTTCTAACTGTAAACAATATGAATTGTCAGCGACTCACAGTTTGACGCAAAGCCAACACTTTAACAGAGCGAACAACAGACTTATTTAAAGCTTGACAAAACGCAAACATTGAGCAGACCTAGAACACATAGAGTTGGGCATAAATAAAGCTGAAGGGCATACCTTTGTTGATTCATCAACTGTAACAACAATATAATAGTGTGACAAATAGAAGCAGCGTGCATCTGTGTACACATACATCTAACAGACCGCCTTGTTTATTATGTCTTTATGGACTCAGAAAGGGCATGAAATAAATACTATTGCTGTGGTTTATTTTCTGTCTATCTTTTGTAAGATATGACGCTGCAATGAAACTTATTATTCACTTAGATTTATTTAAAAGATTCATTCTATTTCACCGTTTTTCACTTTGTCACCAGTAGAGCACAGAAAACTAGAAACAAGGTGATAAATTTAGTTTTTTTAACATTCACGTTTACGGAGATAGCTGTAGGTCACAAGTCACATTTACCCTACGGGGATAATGAGGCAAGTTAGCCTTAAATGTATTATAATGTGTTTGAATATTACAAAGAGTACCACATTAAATATGATCATAGTTAAAGTGACAGGTCTGAGCAGATCAGGTTTAGATTATTTAAAGCAATCAGATGTCGTTCGGGCATTTTTTATCCTGTTATTAGGCTGTTTATGTGAAGTTAAATAACAGAATAAGTACTGAGACCTGTATCTGATATAATAAAAAAACCAACAAAATAAAAAGGGACAGGGATGTTAACTGTGTATTCATGCACTGTAAAAAAAAAAAAAAAAAAAATCCTGTTGTTTTTAGGGGAAAAAAACTGGCAGCTGTGGTTGCCAGAAAAATGCTGTAAAAAACACATCAAACCATTAACATATTTACAGAGTAACATGTAGATTTTACATCTTAAACATGCAGATTCAACCTTGAATATTGGACGACCCGCTTTACCAACTGAGCCACAGTTATTTTACATATTTAAAATCTTAAATTGTTAAATGTTTGCTTCGTCATTACTCGTTTATTTTTCCAAAAAGGCAAATAGGCTGTTATTTCAACACCGTGGTCTTGCAATTTAAACGGCACTGCATTGTTTTTTTCAATTTACACTTTTATTTTCTCAAAACAGTTAACATACATAATTTCTACATACAAACCTGGTTTTGTTAACATACGCTTCCTGTAAAAACTACAGCTACGTTCGATTTAATCGTTAACACAAAACTCTTCTTTGCATTGTATTTTCACTTTCTTACTTTTACAGCTTTTTGCTGTTAATGCTACAGTGTTTGCTCGGTGTACAAGGCTATTAACTCTGTTTATATGGTTAAAAAACAATATCATTTTCTGTTAAATATAAGTGAATAACAAGTTTTATCGCGGTGCCGTATATCACCTAAAGTACAAAGAAAATTAATCACAGTAATGTTGTTGCCACTTTAACAATGTTCAGATAACACCCTGTGAGAAATGGTTAAAATTCACACTACCTGCATGTAATATATGTTTCACACACCCGCAAAACACTACCATACACCCGCATATCAGCATAATGTGTGTGTGTGTGTGTGGGGGGGGGACTAAACTCATAAGCCAGAGTAAAGACTGGAAAGTTTTTTTTAGCGTAATATCAACTTTAGGATCATTTCTGTTTATTTAGTCAGGAGTATAAACCATACTAGTTTCATGTTGTTGGATCAGTGAAGAGGTGGGAACTCTTTACAGAAGCACGGTGGTCCGACTAATCTGACAAGCTCTAGAAAAGTCTGAATGCAAAGAGGAGTGAAGAAGTTAAGTCATATTATGTGGTGGTTGTTTGTTAAGGGTGCAGAGTGTGTCTTTGTTGGATGATGTGGGCTGAATGGGACACTTGTTATGAAGAGGAGATATTGCTAAACAGCCTCTGCTGGTGCCCCCCCCACCCCACCTTTTAGTTTATTGTTAGGATTTGTCGCAGGAAAGGAGAAACCGGAGCGAACAACTTGAGGGAAAGGGGATGTGATGAGACGACAAAGACTGATCCAGCTTATTCATGAGAAATCTAGCCTGTTGAGACACACACACACACACACACACACACACACACACACACACACACACACACACACACACGTAGACAACATCCACCCAGTGAAGCGCAAACAAAGTGTTGCTACACAGCTTAATTTCCACTCCTCCATTTCATCTGTCTGTTGACTGACATTTATAGCACCAACAAAGGACTGTTAACCTCACACAAGTTCTTTATGATGGTGAAGGATCTGCATTTTTATTACTGCTACCCACTCTTCTATCCAACGCTCCGATGTGTGATTTCTGCCTGCGACACAAAGTCCAGAGTCTGCTGCCAACACACTGAGGATGACGCGGAGATTTGGTTCACCTACTGAACGCCACTTTGACCCGTCAAACAATGGGTCACCTGACTGTCGCACTAATCTGCTGTCATAGAATAGAATGGAATAAAACAGATTAGACTAGACTAGACTAGACTAGACTGGAACAGAATAAAACAGAGGAGACTAGACTGGGCTAGACCAGAATAGAATAAAATAGACTATACAAGACTATAATAGAACAGATTAACATAAAATAAAATAAAATAAAATAAAATAAAATAAAATAAAATAAAATAAAATAAAATAAAATAAAATAAAATAGCCTAGAAAATAACTAACCTAGAATAAAATAAAATAAAATAAAATGGGCTAGAATAGAACAAAATAGGCTAGATTAGACTAGACTAGACAAGACTACAATAGACTAGACTAGATTAGACTAGACTAGACGAGACTACAATGGACTAGACTAGACTAGACTAGACTAGACTAGAATAGAATAGAATAGAATAGAATAGAATAGAATAGAATAGAATAGA
>JAPTYQ010000029.1:21016957-21034027 GCA_029814465.1 Ostorhinchus cyanosoma
AGACAAGAGAGGGGGGAAGGGGGAAGGCGAGGAAAAATGGAAAACAAGAGAAAGAGAGCGTGGGGGAGGGGGAGGGGAGAGAGAACATGTTTAGAAATAACCGGCAGCGTGATTACAACATACAAAACATGACACAGATTATGAAAAGTGAACGTTTGCGTTTTAACCCTGTGTATCGCACATTTGGAATTCACAACAAGATAATAAGAGGATTGATCTGAGACAATCTTCTCTCAGCCTGTTCCTATGAATATCATAAATACGTTATAGGCTTTCAGTACTGTACGATAAATAAAACATGGATGGTGGATTACTGTGTAAGTCATTAAAATCATAGGTATCCTGGGATGGTGCATGGATGGGCAGCGCAGCAGGAGGTAACGCAACAACAATTGAATCGAATTAGAAACACACCTACGCACAAGTAAAGTACCAAACAGCTAAGCAAAGTCTGAAGTGTGTCTCCTTTACGTATAAAGTAGGTAGAAGTCATATATTTGCCAAGAAACAGAAACTTGCAGAGGCAAAAGTATCCATCAGCTGTATTTACAACACGCCACAGTGTTTGCTATTTTGAAACCGTGATGGACAAAATTAGACGTGTGGATGATGTGGCTCAATGTACCCTTAAATAATCAAATTGTCAGACAGTGACAGATAATGTAACAAGTGATAATTGGCAGCGTGTTGGCGCTGGCTGACTCACTTTGAGATGGAAACATGCTACGATGGGGAGCTTCTTCATTGTCAGCTGTTTGGTGGACTCCTGGTAACTATGGCAACCGCCACACTTGATTTTGGCACTGCTTCCTAGATGCTCAGGCCGTGTAAACCTGCAGAGAGAGGGAATGGAATAGAAAGGACGCGCAGATAAAGGACGAGTAAGCAAGAGATGTGTGTGAAATAGAGTGTGAACAGAGAATGAGAGGGGAACAGTTATGTTTATTGTGTGAGACTTTTTTTTTTTCTTAACACAAGCTCTTTAATACCATCTGCCCCACATGTCTAGTCCTACATTAATAAGAAATGTTAACAAATCTGAGGAGCTTTACACTAAATCTGCCTGCGGAGTTTTGGTGCATCTCTGTGTGGCACTACACCAAACCCCCCCCCAAAAAATCCTGGAGCCCTGCTGGTAATGCCAACGCCTCTATCACCACGGCAACAGCTCTAACCAGTTCTGTACCTTTAAGAGACTTGCTGCAGCAACTAGGCGTGTGTGAGGAGCTGCAGTAAAAAAAAAAAAAAAATCAGAAGCAAAGAAGGCGAGAAAGAGAGAGGGGGAGGATGAGATGAATGGGAGAAGTAGGGGGTGAGGGCATGAGGGGAAAGGAATTAGGCAGAGAGGGAAGGGAATGAAAAAACAGATAAGGAGAGGTGGAAAAGAAATTGCAATAATGAAGAGGCAGTAAAAGGAGATATGAGAGGTCACACCTGCTCTGCCAACCTGATGATGGTGGAAGATGACACACACGGATAACAGGGTTGTTGTGAGCGGACACCATATGTGACCCCTCATGTAAGTGGTGGAATTGATGGAATTGATTTGACTTCAAGTGGAGAAGTTTGATACTCAAGGTTTAAGGGGGGAGAAAGCAGGGATGCAGCAAATCAAATCCTACCCTTCTAAGCTTACTGAAAGACGGTGGCAAGAAAATACATCTTACATTTCCCAAAGATTCTTTTCAAAGCTAAGGATGAAGTCTGTAAAACCTCTGGTATTGTGCTTTACTGTATGTGAAGCCGTACCTGCGAAGGCAGTCTGTGAGCGTGGTGGACCCTGACAGGTGGCTCTCTCCATTGACTGTGCTGCCGTCTCCCCCAGGACTAAGAGGCCAGAAAGGCGTAGATGAGCCTGGCAGGTCCAGACTGATATCCCAGAATGGATCTATCGTTGTAGAAACCCCACTAGAAAAAAAAAAAAGTGCAGGGAATGTTAAGAATAATAACAATCTTTTAATGTTTTACTTGCATGTCGCTGTTGTTTCAAGAGTCACGGTGGAAGGATTAAATAGAAGAAAACACATGAGTTTAAATTCAAACAGCGTCCACAGATTCTGATCATGTTTTGGCTAAAGCCTGCTAGAGATTGAGAGTGTGCATGTGCATAATATTCACACTGTTCTTTGAGGCCCATTTGCAATTCAATGAAGTGTTACATCAGAGAAAATTGGCTTTACATAAGGAATTTGTATTATTATGGCCCAGTGACTGTGATGGACTGCAGCCCGGAGATGAGGCTTGGAGAGCAGAATGCATACAGTTTACACAAATATATATGCGATGGGGATGGGCTGCCGCACATCATCACTGTGATTAGATGAGTCATGAGGCTGTAATGCCCAACAGTACCAGAGGGCGGCTAGTAAAGCGATAGACTAGATATTTATAGTGGTGAGAATATATGCTCTATGTAGTCGGGCACCAACATGGTACCATTTTTGTTCAACAAGCTTTGGAGAAAGGACGAACTTATCCATAGGTCACCTGGAGATCTGGTCAGATTGATAGATAATACATCATCACTAACTATTTGTCAGTAGTCTTTCGTTTCACTGTAGCGGCAGGTAAAAACCTACTGAGGCGAGCTGCTAGATTGGGCGAGGTGCTTTGCAGTTCAGTGCAGCGTGCTAGCGTTAATGTGACAGGACAGCTCTAGGGGGCAGGCAGTGCTTGGGTTGTGCTGCTGTCTAGACAACCCCCCTTACAGCAGCTCTGCAGGGACCAGGCCTTTAAATAAGAGCAGTGAAGAGGACAGAGCGAGTGGTTCACCCACTCTGGGAGGATGGGTGGTGTCCACATCGATCAGCAGAGTGGTGTAAGGTGACTAAAGCTTCGCGGGGCAACAGGAAGAAGTGGATGATGGATGAGTAAGTCAATGTAGGATAAGATGAAAAGGAGATGTAGAGTGTTAGCGATACATGGCTAAAAGATGACAGCTGACATCTCTAGAGGGATTTTTATTTCAGTATATTCTCCTCTCTCTTTCTAATACAACAACACACATAAGCACACATGCTTACTGGCAAACTTGACAGGTAACATCTGATTGCAGGCCCCCAGTGAAGATTTGGTCAATGATGCAGTTACAGTGGTTTGGATTGTTGGCCTTCTTCCCATTGTCGTCTCCTGCAGACACCAGAAAGCAAAAGGTATAAAATATACACACACACACACAGATAATACCAACAGCCTCTTTAGCACCTCTGAAGCACTCTGTCTGGCCCTCTTTCTCACTTTACCATTCCCCTGCAGCAGAGCCTCTTTGGCACTTCACAACTCCCTTGATTCCCTGAAGCCAATCAGAGCGAGCCTTACTGGAGGGTGTGTGGGTGAGTCAGCCTGTCATTGCACTGCAGCAGGACCTATTGAAATTCCTCACACTGCTTGCTTGCCATCCCCCTGGTACGCTCCATTGTCAGTCTCCTTCAGTATGTTTCCAATGAAGTAAGACACCGTGGGTAGATCTAATAGCTTTTCCATTGTGGGTGGTGGGGGTGGCACAGACACATCTCACCTCGTGACATGGGGATATTTCGATAATGCATAATGTAAAAGGTGCATTCTCCTCAAAACGCATCCTGCACTGAGCTTGTGATCTTAGCTATTCATTTTTTTTTTGTGTGCAGTATATATGCGCTATGCTCTTTATAACAAACAAGGAAATCGGTGAGGCTCATGTGTTACTAATTGCTTGGCTTTCTTCTCCCTTCTAAATGGCAGCATTGTTCTTGTCAGCTGACAAATCTGGAGGACAGTAACAACGCAGATCTACCCTACTCATGAGCAGAACCATGGCTTGGCACAGTTACCCACTACTACAGGCTGTGATGGAAAAACCTGTCAGAGTACATTGAGGTGCGGGAAAGTGAAATAAGCGACAACTTCAGCTTATGCTTAACAAAACAGTTTTCAGGTAGAAATGCCTCGAATAAGCATGTTGATATGGATGTACTGATATACTCTATTGACCAATATTGGACTTACTGACTGCATCAGCTTATCAGCAAGAAAGAAGACATTCTCTGAGGGCAGCAGAAAATGTGTATTTGATGTACCATATTTAATATTTTGTCATAAATTTGGGCTTTTCTTATATATATACTCAAGACTTCATTGTGTGGCACAAAAGGGGTAATGAATAACACTGAAAACAAAAGTAAAGAAACCTTTGTCGTTTTAAACCTTACTATTGATGTCAGCCCAGAAGTTCACGGTCTTGCACCCAGTTTGTAATCCTAATAAACAATTAGTTGCACAGCGATTCTTACTGTGATTTGGCATAAGGATTCAGATGAAACTTACGGATGGTGTCCCCTTTGCAGTGCCGGTGTAGTACATCCAATGCTGCGATGAGGAACTCGTGGGCATCCTGCTGCTCGTAGCCTGCGAGGTGACGTGCGTGAGTCCACACCAGGTGCAACAGCCGGAAGGGAATGTGGGGTGAACGGTGTCCCGAGTAGAACTAAGAGCAAGCAAGAAAAATGGGAGTAGTGGTTAGCCTATTTTTCCAGGTGTGGGCTGTTACATTTCATCATGTCTTTGCCAGTCTCACAGTTCAGGCTGTTATACATTATTCAGTGCTGAGCCACAACACAAATCTAAAACTGTCATTCATGATGAGACTTTAAACTGCTTTCCTTCAGATGTGAACGACATGTCAACTGGTAGGACCAGTCGCTGCTCCAATGACAGCACGTCCATAGAGAAGGGCGGGATAAGGTGCAAGAAAGCAAAGACAAAGTGGCTAGAGGACTGGGAAACGGGGGCGTAGGAGTAAGAACATCCATCTGCAAAGCACTGCAGTGTCTTCGCGTTACCATGGGAATTAAAATGAGTGACAGCCCAGTTCAGGGTCAGGAGTTGTGGGTATGAAAGTAACAGAGCAGAGCACAGCACAAGAGTTGGCAGGTTACAAACACTACAATGAAGATACAGTCCTATCTCATTAATGCACAAGAGCTCTCGTTTTTCAACACGTAGAAGCCACACACACCTCGCCTTACTCTCCACAGTTCTCTCTGAAGTCAGATTGAGCTGTGAGGGGGGGAAAAAAACATGTCAAGCTGACGTCTTTTCTCAATCCTTACAGGTTCTGCTTCTTTTCAGCAGTTTGAAGATGGCTGACAAACGAAAGACACTACAAGAAAAGCGGAAAACGGGGGAGAGTGGAAGAGGATCAAAGCAGTCTGTGCCGCTCCCGTTCATAACTAAAAACTGTGTGTGTGTGTGTGTGTATTTGGAGCTTTTCATGACGATATGGGAGTGGATTATAAAAAGAAGAAAGGTAGAGAATGGAAATAAGGGGGTGGGCAAGAAATGGATGTAGAAAGAATAGGGAAAGACAGAACCGTGTGTAAAGGACTGCGTTTTACAGACCTTACATTTTCAGCCAAATAATCTATCAGTGACTCCCTGCTGACAGAGGTGAGTGGTTTCCTCCTTCAAGTGTGATATAGCTGAACGGTAAGCCAGCTGAGACAGGGATGGGTTATATATGTTGTTTTGTGTAGAGCTTTGTGGAAGGGAGGGTCGTGATGACTCAACTCATTACAACACCACTTGTCATCTGTGGACCCATATATACTGAGAAGTGAGAGGGTGTAAGAAAAACTGAAGCAGTGTGGGAACAGACCAGGCAGATATTACATAATACTCAGCGCCAATGAGTCCGTTAGATATATACCAAACTTTTGTATCAAAGAGCTGAGATTAAAGGGTTATCAACTGCTATGCAGCATAATTGCTGAACATTCAGCCCATTCACTTGCACATGGGACTGTGCATTCCTTTCAAGCAGGATTTTTTTTCTTCCTTTATGCCTCCTTCTTTTGTTTGACAAAAGACTATAACAGTGACTCAGCCTTCTGCAGTGGGTTGCACCACAAGAGAATGTTTATGTATGCATATGTTGTTAAAAAAACCATCTTAAAATTAAAGATGAGATTGAGCCAAAATCACAAGCTTTTTCTTTGTGGGACTGCAGAATCTTATTTAACAACTTAGCGCACGCAAGCTTTGCATCATACCTCCTGAAAGAGCTGCGACATCTCACACACCAGACAGGAGTTTGATTGCATCTCGCACTTGTGTCTGTCGGAGAGGAAGAAGTCTCGGAGCAGCGGTGTGTGTGTGAGGGCCTGAACAATACAGTTCATGAAACATGTGTTGCCCAGATTTATTAACCCTCGTAAACCTGTAAAACAAGAGGAGGAAACGAGGAGTGAGAACAGCATGGACATGATGACAGATGACAGAAACTCTTTTAGTGTTGTAGGAAACCTGAAACACCACTGTGGGTCTGATCAATCAGTTTCTCCAGACAGAAACTTTGTTATTAATAATTTATCGCTGTGTATCATGTGTCTGTGTCCCTTTCCATACTTAGAAATTGCCTGTCTAAACTGTATTGTCTCCGGCTTTAAATGTTGAGTTGTTTTTTGGTTTTTTTTTTAGATGGCTGGACAGTTAACAATATGGTGTTAGGTCAGGTCTGCCAGCAAAGCCGTGAGTATCCTGGAGCAGAACCCAGAGCTGTGAATGGATTCATTTAGAGTGAGAAAGTGAAGCTAGATTCCTCTGGTGATGGCCAGTAGAACAGGTGAGACACAGCCAGGTCTTGGGTCTAATCCAATTGAGCAGGGTTTGGGTCTGGAAGAAAGTTCTCAGCGAGGGCTTAAATACTTCTGACTGGATCTGGTGAGCTCACATGAGTCATAGAGTATAGCCCAAACGAGGTTACTATTGGAATTCTTTAAAGATATAAAAGGATGGAGGACAGCAGGAGACTGCGGGCAGAAGGAGAGAGAGAATACACGTACAAGATCAGACATACAATGGAGATAGCAGCAAGGGACTAAAGGAAACACACAATTGAGAAAATAGAACAGAGGACACAAGGTTTAGGAGAAACACGGATAAATACAGGCCCACTGTGGAGTGCATCTATCAAAGAGGGAACACTGTGTTCTGCTTCTCCCAGTGATGTGCCTGTGGGTCTATCCAGTCCTGTTAACCTTGGGTACCACACTTAAACGCCTGAGTGACATCAAGTACATTTTCACCACAGGCAAGCATACACAGAAACAAAACTCTAGGATATTCTCGAGAGCATGCAAAACAGAAGTTGAGTGATTTACTGAGTGTTTTTTTTTCCCCCGCACAAATAAAAATTATTCAATCAAGAGGAATCAACTATTATTCATAATAATAGTTGATTCCCCTTATATATATATACACAGTAAAAGTAAAAACAGGGTTCCTGCAGGTTTCTATACGTTAAATTTAAGACTTTTTAAGACTACTTTGAAGAGAATTTAATGCCGATTTCACGGTCATACTGGCAAAAATCGTGACTCTTTAGGAAAACGTATTTATTTACTCCAACACCTTGACTCCCATTGTTCCGAGCTGAATTGATTCCTTGGACATGTATGTTTCAGCGAACTTAAAACACATTCCCCTCCACTCATATCAACCAGGTGGAGAAAGATCTTTTCTCCAACCCGACATTATTAAATTTGCATTTCCTCATGCGTACTTTTCACTTCAAGTTCCCAAAGTCAGCTTTCTCGGACGACTAACGGCTGCATGTGTGTTGGGCTGAATGTCCTGTGATCATTTGTGCAAAGTAAGCCATAAGTGGTTCCTCATTTCAATGTAGGTTGTCGGGAACAGGTGGAACTGAGTAGACCAACATTGCTTTCTTTGCAGCTTGGACATTTCCCAGACACATTTAAACAAAATACAGCAAATAAGTTTATGGCAACATAACTTAAGACCTACCATATCACATTTAATACCATTTAAAGACTTCTTTAAGGTATTAAATGCAGATTTGTAAATTTAAGACTTTC
Source organism: Ostorhinchus cyanosoma (assembly GCA_029814465.1). Classification (NCBI taxonomy): domain Eukaryota; kingdom Metazoa; phylum Chordata; class Actinopteri; order Kurtiformes; family Apogonidae; genus Ostorhinchus; species Ostorhinchus cyanosoma. Next base: position 21,024,814 of record JAPTYQ010000029.1, read on the forward strand.
AAGACCCTACGAGAACCCTGAAAAATCTTGCTATCAAATTAGCTTAAATTTGCAGCTTACTGTAAAATAAAATAAATAAATTACAGTGTTGACAGGCTTTCATTTGTGACTTTTTACCAATCAGACAATGCCATGGGTGAGACAAGAGTGACTACAAACTGGCAGGATTATATCACAGCAAAATAAAATTCCTGAAAATCCTAAACAAAAAAAACAAACAAAAAAAAAATGCTAAATGTCCCGTGGGATTATTGGTCGCCCACCCTTGCAAATACAAATGCCCAGGAAGGAAAGTTGCATTGATTACAGCTGAACAGTACAGTACTCAATTGCCCACCTATGGTACAGTTCGTAGTGATTTTCCTCCGCTTTGGATTGTGTCGTAATAATTCTAGCTCCCGCTTAGTAGGCTCCCATGTTGTGTATTTTTCTCCTACACCTGTGGATACAAAGAAACAAGGCGGTGAATAAGACGGGCTTGTTTAGAAAGCAGCGCTAAGTTCTCTGACAGAAAACAAAAGGCTATACCTTGCAATTTCCAGGCTTTCCTCTGTTCTTCTTTGGCAATCTGCTCCATGTCTTTGTCGTATATGTAGTCTTGACACACAAAACAATAAATTCCACCGTATAATAAGTCTATCGCTGGAAGGAGAGAGGAGGGAGAAGAGAGGGAAAAAGAGAAATTGCGGCATAATTACAGATAGCTTTTAAGCACAGTGGTACACATTGAGTTTTATTTTACTGTCCAACCTCACTGGCACACTCAGCCTCGAGACAAGTGCTTTCTCCGCCCTAAAAATTTTTTTCACACACACCTTCTCCACTAAATATATTTCCATCTCATTGCTTGCACTGAACAAATTTAAGGGTTGTGAAGGGGAGCAGTGATGGAATAGGTGTATTTGTCTCCTATCCCACCGGTGCTTATAAAACACCTACCTCTTTCATTCTCAAACTCCGCAGCAACAATACCTCTGCTCTGTTGCCGTGACAACCTATTTTTAGCCCTAACTGGACATTTTTCTGTTTTTGGTGCTACCCACACTGAGACAGTGAGCTAACGCATCATGTAAAAACAAAAAAAAGAGAAAAAAAAAAAAAAAGAAAGAAAAAACCTTAGTGGTTCATGCTGTATTTTGGTCACTGTGCCATCATTTTTGCACACGTGTCTATTTGACTGTGGGAAAATGAAACAAATTAATAGGAAAAACACAATCATCTCTTTTCTGTTATACCATAAAGAATGACCACCTTTGCTACCAGTGCTGAAAATGATGCGTGTGTCTAAATAGTCGAGGAAAGAGGGAAAAATGAGAGCAACATTTCTAAAAACAAAAAAAAAAGACATAAGCAGAAATTGCTACATTTTGCCCACTTAGATGAAGGACAAGAGGAAAGAATGAGAGGATGGGGACATAGAGAGGGGAAAAAAATAGAGAAAAAAGATTTGAGAGGCTGACAGGGAAAAAAAAAAAAGCCAAGAAAGATGTGAAAGAAGTCCTGAACAGGGAGCATTCTATGTGGCAGGCTTGGGAGATTGGATTAATTTGATTAGAGGTAAAGGAGCGAGTGCCAATGTCATAGAGGCTCCTGTGGAAAGCTCAAAGCTAATTAACACTGTGGGACCCTGCACTTGGTGAATGTGTATAACCAAACTGATGGAGAGTATTAAATCAATTACGGCTACTCAAACAATTTAGCAGCCATTCTGTCACGGTTTTCTTTTGTTTTGTGCAATTCTTGGAGAGGATAATATCAAAAATCCTGCTCATTAGTTGCCATTGTTTTATTTGACACAATGAACGTGTTAAGGTTAGAGCTCAGCCTTCTAGTAGTCGTGGATTATAAATGTCTACCCCTCCCCTGCTGCTGTACGGAGGGCAGCGGAGTAGCTTAAACCTATCTATGACATTTGACTGGCTAAGGCGCTTCCACCAAAACTGTAATGCGCTGCAGTTACAGTGAAGTTCAGCTCCTCGCCTGCTAAGAGGAGGAAGTTGCCCAAAGTAATGCTGTAATCCTTCAGTGATAATAGCTGATGCTGCAGTGGGCCGCAAGGGTGCATTTAAATGTGAGGGCTGACGTGACAGGATGGAGCCCTGGGTGGCGTGTGGTGGGACGCTGTATTGAAAGTATCATTTGATCGCTTCAAACGAAATTTGCGATTGTCTTGTTAAATCTAATAATAATAATAATGTAAAGCTTGACAGAGTGCGTGACTTACCGAGATTGTGTCTCTTGTTTTTCGCGTGCTCGTGGATGTGTTTCTTCGTAAAACAGCCAAAAAACACGCAGTAGAGACAAGAGTGGAGTCGGTTCAGGTGGGCGCCACACATGTGACAAATACACGACTTGGCCTGGAGACAAAGACCCAAGGGAGGAAAAGGGGATTGTGGGTAGGTGATGGTGGGTGGGGGCGTGGGGTGGGGAGCAGAGGAAGGAGAGGACAGTCAGTACGGTGAGAAAAAAAAAATCCACTGCAGTCTTGAGTTTGATTGGAACTCCCTGTCAGCTGAATTAGATTTCTATCTCGCAGTCAGTCACATAAACACTTCACAAGGCGCGGTGCTTGGAAAGTCTTGATATAAAGACGGACTAAAGATTACTGAGCCTGTTGACAAATCCACTGTAGTTAAATAACAACATATTTCCACAGTGAAACTTCCACTCCCCAACACATGCAGGCCATGATGGGATTTAATGCTTGGCAGGAAAACGCGAGAAGGCAAGCGGAATCTGGCTGAAAGACAAACCATCACATGTAGAGTCTGTGTGACTGATTTAACTATAGCGAATCGTAGCAATAAATTGTAAGGCAGAAACTCGGTTGGTCAAATTATTAATTCATGAGCAGAAAATTCATCAGCAGTTGCACCAGTTATGGACTGAATCGTCTTTCGAGAAGTATCACATTTACAGCTTTTAAACATGAGAACAATACCTGATATTTTCAGTGTTCCTATTTGTCAGAGAAAAGATTAACCAAGCGTGGCAGACAAGTGTAGACATGGTGTGCACTCAAATTCTGGGAATACATGCGATACGCTGTGCTTGAGTAAACCTCAGTGCGTAATACCTGGTTTTCAGCCTTAACTGTATTATAAAAATCTAAAAACTGCAGCCCTGTAAGAGCTTTTACACCGTATTTAACGCACAACCACAATCTGTCGAGTACATTTCGCTGCACTGTAAAAAGCATCCAACAACACTCAAGATAATGAACATGCCGTCTATATGGCTGACTCATGTAATAACAGAAAATGTACATTAGAGATGCCTTAGTTCTTTTCAATCACTGTAATGAAAACCAACAGGTAAGAGTGTTTTGACAGCTAAAATGACAAAAAAAAAAAAAAGATGATGCAATACTTGGCCCTTAGTATATAAAAGTGAAATAAGTAGGATTCTAAGCATTATAACCTCTTAACATATACACCACATGTGTTTCTGTGATAATTACAACAGACGGCAGCATCTTTTCTGTTGCTATAGAAAAGGAAAAATGGGCAGATGGAGCTACTATATCCAAGCTTTAGGGTGAAGAGCTGGCAGAATCAGACAGCCAAACGTGAATAAAAACAGAGGAGAAAGTAAAGATATGGAGGATAAAAGACACAGTGTGCGTCTGACCTCTGATGTTTTCCGTTGCAGAGTAAAAAGTTTTGCACTCTTTGTTTTGCTTATGAAATAGAAATGCTCACTTGCCAAGTATTTTGTTTTTCATTGAAGCGCCAGTATTTACTTCTGAAATCCGCTTTATTTGGTTGCAGATTAAAGCAACGAAATCAACCCCCATACGATAAACTTGAGCTGCATCAGCTAACATGAACTTGATGGCCTCGTAACATATTGTCTACTTATTTCTATCTTTAGACTCAACAATAGCATAACCTGACACCATCTGAGCAGAATTAAAGCTTATTGTTCAAGAGTAATAAAAGGAGCTCTGCCAGTCAGTTTACTTTCCTCTCTTTCTATGACCCAGTACAGTCTGTCCAGAAAGATAAGTGCATCATATAACTCCTAAACTTCAATGTCAAATCAAGGCTGCGCTGTTGGAGATTGATTTTTATAAACAAAGCGTTGTTTGGGATACTGTGGGCACCAACAAAACCCAACACGTTTTTTGCAAACGCAGTACCTACGGGACTTTCTGTAGCTAGTTGTTATATGATTAGAAGATCATCAGTATAATTACACTATTAAGATACAAGGCTCAACAACACAGACGCCACTGTAATCACACTCATACATCCTCTCTAAATACTATGGATTACATTATAATCATCTGGTCCTTCGCATGTTCTAAAATGAGTTAAATCTAGCCTCAAGTGTATAAACAACACACAACAGATTCCAACATTCCATTATTTATTCAACAAAAATGAAGCCATCTTTAATAGCAATAACTTGATATAATCCATTTTTGTCTAATTTTATTCCTCTCTCACATTATAATACTGCAGACGCTGAACTGAAATATATATTTAAGTATTCACAGCCATACTCCACGGAAGTATGAGAAATGACACTCAGATGTAAAAACTTCATGCACAATAGTTCTGTGCAGAAGTATTAATGGGCACAAAAACAGATACATGATGTCACATGACTCTAGACCATCATTATTATCATAGCTGTATAGTTTTTACATTAATATGGCTTAGTTGGTTCCCCCCAAAAAAAAGGTTTAGGCGCTGTAACAAAAGAAAATCCTGAAAGCTGAAATGGAGAAAGAAATGTAAGTGAAATCTATAACTTCACCTCCACAAGACTTGTTTGCTTATTGCAATAAAGCTTTGACTGTGATACATTAAGTCAAGGCTGTTGAATTGACTGAACTAAGAGGGAATAAATATTTATCGACAAGAAGCTGGAGTTTGAAGGAATTTAGCCAAAGTTTACGTCAACTTCCAAACCCAATCCAATCCATATTTACTTATAAAGCAAAAATTTTAACAACCACAAAGGTTTCCAAAGTCCTGCCCAATAAAATAGACACAATAAAACATAATACAAGATAAAAAAATACTATGATAAAAACATACTGAAACATAATAAATAAATAAATAGACTGTCCACCCCAGATGAAATATCCTTGCACATAAAGCCAACAAAGTTTTTTTTATCTTTACTTCTTGCAAAACACTCTCCAGAGTTGTTCATGTGTGGAAGTGTTCAGAAACAGAAAAATCACAGAAGTGGGTGATGCACAATTGAAATCACAGTCTCATCCAGACCTCTGAATATAGGCTGCAGCTGGAAAGGGGCAGAGAGGCCCTTTAGAGTATATTTCTTCACTGCCAACAACATGTTATGTTACGGATGTCTGTTACCACACATGTCTGTATGTTCTGCTACAGACGGGCTGTAAAACACACAGGCAGGTCTATGTTTTGGCTGGGCTCGGCCTCATTGTGATGACACTGCAGCACAGGGATATTCTGGGTCGTAGGGACTAAGCTCTGTTTTTATTCATATTGGTGTTACCCAGCCTGCTCTGAATGGACATGCAAGAGAAAGCAGGGAGATTTGTCACGTAAAATGAGTGGTGAGTGAGACACGATAAGAATTAGAAGACTTGAGTCAGAAGATGGTCATCTAGTGGAGTATTTAACGGTGACGCAGAGCTTGTCTCAGTGATTTACAATGTGCAAATAAGGGCAGAGATGAGATTTACATGAAAAAGGACATCAGTTTTTTATTCAAGTTGGGTCGATAAATATAAAAGGTGCGTACAGGTACTCCAGGGTAAGAGTAAATCTAGGCTGAGGCAAGTGAAAGTATAAAATGGAAGTATAAAAAATATAGCATGAAAATAAATATTTTAGTAACAGAACGGACAAAGCTTGATTCACATTGATAAAAATGAATTTAAAGCTGGAAATATTAAATCGGATTAAGACATTTAAGGTGATTAAGAACCTAACAAATTCAAATGGAAGACTATATAATGGTGTCTAAGGACTAATATTTATGAAAATGTCATTCGAGATATTAGAACAGACATCCTGGATAAAGAAATTGGATGAAGCAGCGTTGGCAAAAGTTAGAGGTGCCACACGATTTGATGAATAACTGTACTTTTTCTGCTGCCTCTAAGTCTATCCTACCTAAGCAGTGGGCTGTTAATCCTCAATCCTTCTCCATTTCACCATTTCACTCCAAGTCAAAAACAAGAACCCCTGCCAATGCCACGCCTCGCTCTCCTCCTCACCCTCCCCTAAGTGAACAGTCCTTTAGCGGCAGAAAAATCTATCCCTACACAGTTCACATGCCATCTATTCTTCATTGTCAACGAGTACTGCATCTCTCCATCCTGGGTTTGTAATGTCCCATTAGATCAGCTATTGATCAGACGCCGGCTCAGATGACAGGAACAAGTGTCGAACAGGTAGCAATCTAGGCGCCATCTGGAATGACCTCTTAGTGGCAAGTCGGGCTACACTGCGTGTCCACTGGAATGACCCACTAATATACTACAAAGCTGTTGATTGATAGAAGAACAGATCTAGCAAGGCATTAAAAAGATGAGTAGATTTCCAGTGGATAGTCTTGTGGGTCCATTTAGTTTGTAAATGGCCTTCAGATAGCACCGACCCAGGTCCAGCCACTATGAATTCCCCTCGCCTCACAAATCTCCTCGAGCATTTCCTCAATCTGTTTGCATTATTCCACCCTCACCATTTAGGTTAATGCATTCATATATTCAAACAGAACCGGTAATGTGATGAGCTGGAACTGTGGAGGAGAGAGAATCACGATTATGGTTATGATGTGGACAAAGGTCTTGCTTTACTGAGCGCGCTCCTGCTGCTGCAACAAACACGCCGCTGAAGGGGCGGAGAAAGAGAGTCAACACAGTGGAGAGAAGTGAGTCACCATGCTGCCTCACAGTGTACATGCGGCTTTTTAACACACATGCATCCGATTAACAACAGCAGACTTGCACACTATAAATTAGGGCGGTCAGGATAATGAAATTTCAGTTGCTGCTTCACTGTCACACAAATAACTGAGATTAACAATGGACTTTTCCTGTTCATATTATAGCCTACCATTCATAAAGAATAGAAATTATAGTAGCACACATACAGTACGGCTAATGAAAAAGAGGAGCCATCTATTGTCACTGAGCACTAGAACGCCTGAATAAAAAATGCTTCTCTGTTTGCCTTTGTAAGCAAAATCTGCACAGAGCAAACTGCCATAAATATGCAAAGACATCACTGATAATGACAGGTACCTCTAGAAGTTAAGCACCTGCAAAAGAAAACTGTTGGTGGCTGTAATTCAGCACTCAAGTGCCATTAATCCACGGCAGAAGAAGTGGGGCACACACAACAAGACGACAGTATTAAGACATGCCAGTCAAATCTCAAATTGTGGAAAAAGTGATGGATATAGACTATAGGATATGGACTTTTCTGTTAGTTTCATTCAACTGTTTTAACACAACTGAATGAAGACAATTTTTATGAATGTTGTATAAATGCGACAAACGCGGTTACTGTAAAAACAGGCCTATTGTAAATATGCAGAAAAGGTCTGATAATATCCCCACAAGCAGATTTATTCCCATTACACTTGCAGACGTGTATGTGTATTCAGACAAATATACTTATCTACACACACTTTTCTTGACTCTATACTGAATATGAAGACGTCCAGGGAGGCTAGGAAAGGAGAGTGATGATGATGATGCTCCAGACGCGTGCTGTTCACTGACCCTGTGGGGCTGCAGCCTGTCAGTGCCTTGGCAGGATGATGTTGTTACCTCCCCCCCCCCCCTTAGTTCCACATGACAATGCTTTGCCTGCAATATGAAGTCTCAGAAAGCAGCTCTAGAGACACACAATATGTATGTTACTCTATCTCCTTTCATTTCTTTCACGTCCTCCATCGGCTCATTGTAACCTCTGTTGACAATGCCATGATGTGTGGGCTGAGACTGTTTTCCCACCTCATACAAATGAATAACAAAGCTGAGGGATTGCTTGAGTATATAGTATGGCCTCACACTGTCACTTTGAGCTGTAAGGACATTATACTTACAAGGGGTGGGTCATAATTTTCAATATCTTCCTTTGCTTTTTCAGGGCCTAGTACCAAGGGCCATCAGGCACAGCTAATGTAGCGCACAGCCGTTTTTGCAGGATTTCTGGTTCATGTTTTAGTGAGACACAACATTTTCCAGGACTGCAGACTTGATGTAAAGCAGAAGAAAAAGCTTGCTAATGACACAGGTAACAAACTTTACTCCTGCTGAGCTCTTTCACTGTCACACAGACTGTGAACAGATCGTTACTGACCAGTGTTAGCAAGTTACGCCTCCGTTTAGACCACACTAGCAGTACGTGTTAACAATGAAATCATCAACATTCAGTATAACCCTGGTCTTCTTTACTTATTTTTCTGCTTCTGTTTTCAGGCAGCTGAAGTAGGAAATGGTCATCACATTGGAAGACTGCATCTTTCACACCAACCACTTCTAAGCCATGATAAAAAAAATCTAACCAGGACTAAATCGGACTTGTGGGAGTCAAGATCTAAAACGGCGTACGCTAGCCCATAGACAAGAGGTTTGCAAAGACTAACCATAATGGCTATGGCAGTTACATGTCACTCTGCATTTTATGCCCTGTTTTCCTGGTCTCCTTTGTATTTTTTTCTCTTGAATAAATGATTAGAAAGTCTAACAATCGTGTAGTTTGGGCTCCAGGTGTATGTACAAATCCTTAAAGGCAAACTGTGTACACTGTATATGTGAACTAATGCTATGTAATGTGTGGGTGTAGCCTAAATTTTTAAAATGTTTCTAATTTTATGAATGCTGGTAATTCTTACCCACGGACAACAGCTGAAAAATAACTTTTTTGCTAATACTGGCACATTTACAGAAATGTTCATCAATGTGTACTATTCCTGCTAAATAAACAAATAAATAAACATGAGGGCCACATACAAGTACATATGTGAATGTGAATAAGATCATTAAATATAATGATTGCATTTTGTGTCTTGTTTTCATCAATAAGACAGGAGGTTGTAAGAGAAAATATTTTCACTTGTCTAACTGTGGTCTTAATATTACACAAAAGACACAAAAGCACAATATTTACACCTGATGCAAAACGAATTTCTTTCTAATATTACTACTGTGGTCTGAAATGGATTTGGTAGATGTTGATACAACTTTATAATGGAAAATAGA
>JAPTYQ010000029.1:21095215-21106628 GCA_029814465.1 Ostorhinchus cyanosoma
GTATGTGGAAAAATATTTGAAGTGGGCTCCCATCTATGTAATGTATTTTGTTTTTTAAGGGGGCGTGGCCGAGTCATTTTGCAATATTTTTTCTTGGCATCTTCAAATTAAAAAAAAAAAAATGCCAGGTTTGAATTTTTGGTCAAATAAAATTTACTTTTTGTTCACGTTCAGAAGGTCATATTTGCGTTCAATGCAGCATAGAATAATAATAATCATAATAAAAACGGAACCATGTGGTTTTAATAGGCCTTGTTTAATAGGTCTGCTTGCATGGGCCTATTTATATTGTGCCATAAGGGTGTTTATGCAGTTATGTATAGTTAAGTGTCTTTATTTCCTGTATCTATCTATGCACATTCCATCAAAAAAAAAAAAAAAAAGGAAAACACACCTAATGTAACATTAAGGATTTTGGGGGAAAATGGTTGTTTCCATCGACATTTCACAGTGGAGAAACACCTAATGTGTGCCAAATCTGTTATGTAATAATACATTCTCGTACTTACACATATTGCCAAATAATTATTATATAATGTATGTGTTTCTCATTTCTAAACTCCTTTTGAAAGTGTCTCTAATACCATGTATGTTCTGTTCTGGTGCAGGTCTTATAGTCTGTACATGAATTGACTGTGTCCACTAGAACCTCTCTGGAGGAGGCTTAATAAATCACATCAGCTGCTGGAGTCCATGTGGACCTGGACACAGATATCAAAAATCCAGCCTGCTGTCATGGAACAAATTAATTCAATCTCACGTTCTCACGCAGTGCACCGACTCCTTTGATCATTTAGTACCTTGGAAGCTATTTATACTGCACAGTTCGACTGCATATGGACGTATCGTATGTTGTCTTGGTTACGTGTGATGCCGAACCCTGAATATGTAAAAGTAATTTCTGCCAGCAATTAATATGCACGTCTATCTCATTTTAATCATATTACATGATTTATATTTGCAGATTAAGTTCGGCATCTTCAATATCTTTCCTCTGCTGGGTATGTAAATTAGTTTTGTTTCTAAAGTTCTAAGTTCTAAGCATTTAGATATTCATTTTAGGGAGTAAACGTGATCATTTTAGCCTCATTTACCCATTCAGTTTTAAATCAAGTTGAACATCACATACAGACAATGTTTGCATTTGTGTTAAAGTCCTGAAAACTGAATTATAGTCAGAAAGCTGCTGTTGCGGTGTCTTTATTAGCACACTAATCCCTTATACAATCATGGAAAAAAATATTCAACCATGAAAAGTCATCAAAAACAATGGTTATGCAATCAAGTAAAAATTCCTGTGTGTATCATGTGACTAAAACAGACAGAAAAGAAAACATGGAATGCCTAAAAGCAGAACATTACCATAGCTATTGATATAAGAAAATAAATTATATTGATTACTATTAAGAAAACCATGAAAAATGGATAGATATCAGCTCTTAAATTAGACTCTTATGAGCTTTTTTGTTGTTGCTATCATTATATTTGTGGTTTAGTTGTACTAGGCTTTAAAATGAACAAGAAACTGAAGAAAACAAGGGTGATTTAATATTTTTTTATGGGACTGTATGGGAAACAAGTATGAATAAGTCAATGGAAAACACAATATTCCCCAGACCGCACAACCCCAACCGGAAGCTGACACCCACTGAACTATATCTCCCTCGGTAGTTATCCTTTCCATCAAATGTCAAAGAAGAGATGATCAACTTTCCCACCTGTGATGTAACACTTTCTGACAGTTTCAGGCTAATGGGCTAAGACATAGAAATAAAGATGGGTAATTAAGAGAAAATGGGGCAAGCGCTGAGGAGTCACTGACATCTGTCGACGCGAGAAACACCCACACCTGTAATTCTAGCAAATTAAAGATTTAAATATAGCTTTAAAAGACTTATTCGATAGAAATAGAAACAGAAAACAGAAAAAAACTACAAACAAATACAAGACTAAAGAACAAACTGAGGAAATGTTTTTAGCATGATCTCAGGTAATCTAGTATATCAGTATGAAAAATTATATGTTACTGTAATTTGGCTTCTTGACAGCCCGATTTCATTTCTAGTTTTATATAAAAAAATATATATATATCCAGGTTAATAAGTGGATCTTATTGAATATCAGTAGAATATGATGAAATGAATGACATAGGGCTTTGAAATTGGTCCATAAACATCAGGGATCATAAATATCCAGGTAACATATGTACATTCTGAACGTGTTGAGCAGCATCTCATTACAAAAACAATGGAATATTGAGGCGAGTTTATAACAATAGGGGTTAAAATTGTGTGAGGGAGAATTATTCAGATATGTATGTTTGCAATAATGGATCTGAGATTAAAATAAAAAAATAAGAAATAATCAGGATCGTCTTGTGTCTAGAAGTTCATGTCAACATGTACTGAAGTTGGTTTTATCTGTATTCAGTTCATTTATGTGTGAATATGCTTAACTCTAAGTAAAATAACTGTTTGTGTTTACTTCTAAAACTTAACACAAAGCTGTGGTCTCGTTGTAGGATTGTAGATTCATTTCAGGTCACTATTTTCCATAGCCTGCAGCCAATCAGAATAGTTTTTTCTTATTTAAGCTACATGTGGTTGGGTCATTTTTGCTGCGTTGCCAAGTTTCCTTAAGTGAGACAGAGATGCTTTCAGGTCTACAGATTAGTGGAACTGAAAAACCAGAAATTTAACAAAGTCTAGTCCTGTTCAGCCCGTTACGTCTCAATTTAGTCACGTCCAGATCTGGGTTTACACAGTTTGATGGAGCATGACATGAAACATTACTTGGCTATTAGGCTACGTGGAAATGTACAATCCCATAACAGCTTCAAAAAGAAAGATAAAACACAGGTCAAAGGCTTATCACGAGAAGCTGACATTGCACAGAATCTGCACAGATATATGCAGACATGTATAGAAGGAAAGCCTGGGACATTCAAGTGAGTAGGACTGAAGGAAAGTAAAAAAGCAATAGGACAATTGATGGACTGGTTTTTTGAGTGAATTCCAAGAAAACATTCAGTAAAGAGAAGTTTTTTCAAGTCGAGAATATTGCCAGAAATTAAAACTAGACTTGACACTTCTAAAAAAATAATCAAATGCAAGTTAAAAATGTTAGTTATCTGTAGTTTTCAAGATACAGTATTGGGTAAAAATAAGAAATTCTAAGAATTAAGAACAGAACGTCTTTTTACTCTAAACATATTGAACTTTAATATATTCATTCTTATACTTACATTCATTACACATCTACAAATACATTCACTTTCCAGATTCCTTCTAGTATAAGAGTAAGAGTTTTAAATCTATTATATAAATGTGCATAAACCTGCATGTACACATTTATCGATCAAACAACTCTATCATTTACTAATCTGCATTTTTGTCATTTTTTCTAGTACATCTTATCAAAGTACATACAATTTAGCATATTTTTGTTTCATTTGTTCCCATTTTTATCTCTTTAGTAAATCATTTCCAAACATTGTGGACAAGTATAATCACTAATAAAAGCACAGATGTGTCCATAACTGTGTTGTTTTTTTGTTTTTTTGCTCTTGATGTTCACAAAAACTGCACTTCTGTTTGCTTATATTTGTCCATACATTTATTTATTTATTTATTTTTTGACATAACTTCAACTTTGATTACATGTCTAAAAAAGGTCAATCCAGTGTCAGTCAAAAACAACTAAAACACAGATATCATCGTCGCAGTATCTGTATATTTGTCCATACAGTACATAAAGCCCATCCAGCCGCCTCAGGGACTGTCCCACTCCTTACAGGCACGTGAGTCCACTGATCTGAGCTGGATCTGACATACTAATACAACTAAACTAAGGCACCCACAGTTCTGTACATGCAAAATTCATTAGCACGTGCATGGATGCACATATGGGTACACAAATACACACTCACACACATACACACATACACACAGCTGTCATACAAGTATCCAGGTGGGTCAAGTCACTAGCTCAGGCAGTCACTATACAACAAGTACAGCGGTGTCACATGAGAAAACTGATTGGACATGTGCAGCTGATGGCCAAGTCAGGATTTAAGAGTCCTTCTGACTGCACACAGCACTTGAAATGAGAGTGTATTCCTACTCTGTGAAAATTTGTGATTTTCTTTGTTGGGTGCAGTGGAGTAAGTCTGTGCATTGTCAACTTGTGATGCTAATGATAAGATTTTTTTTTTGTTATTGTTCTTGTTTTTTTTTTTTAAGATGTGGCTGAACAATGACTAACAATGTGCCTGCAGAATCCACAGTATGGGGCAAAGTCTGACAGCATCACACACAAAGTGAATGGATAAGGAGCAAAGAAAAGACACAGACAACTGGAATCCACAGACAGATGCTTCTGATAGTATCTAAAAAAAATAAATAAATAAAATAAACCTTCTTCTTGGAACATAATCTGACTGACAGCCCTGGAGATAGTAAAAGAAAAGAGATCAATGTTGAGGTAGGAGTCCATCGTCCTAATCAGAGGTGCACGTGCGAGGAAGGTGCTAATACATGTGCGTACCATTTTAAAGGCATCACGTGCCAAACAGAGAACACTGAGGTTAGAGGAAGTATTTTATTATACAGCACATGGAAATGCATTTAGATGGTCTATCTGTAACTAGAGTTTTGTGGGGAGGCACTTCTTTCCTTTTGCATAATTTAGACCATCACTAACAAATGATGCTCTCTTTATACTTCCACTGCAGTTTTTTTAGTTCCCATTCACTTGAATATAAAGCAAATAAAGACATTTCTTCATTTCCTTTCAAATGTGTTTTTTATGAAGGTGTCAAAAAAAGTTGTAGAGTGTAAATAGTGCAATGATTTATAAGTCTCATAAACCCATATTTTATTCTAACTGGGAAAAAAAATTGAACAAATGTAAAAAAAAAAAAAAAATATATATATATATATTGTCACTTTGAATTTACTGGTAGCAACACACCTCTAAAAAGATAAGACAGAGCCATGTTTAGTATCATCCGAATCGTCTTTTAACTACAGTCTGTGAACATTTGGGGACTGAGACCTGTTAATGTTGTCCCATACGTGTCTAATGTAGGATTTTTGCTGCTCAACAGTATATTTTTTGTCATATTTATTGTATCCTGATGTGACAAATGTTGCATTCTGGAAAACTGTGGTTGTATACTGATCAAATGTACATTTAAAACACTGCTATACATGCTTACACGTCATCAAATAAGCAATCTGTGTTGTTGTTTTATTTTATTTTTTTACAAAGAAATTACATAATCAAATAAAGCCTGCAGCAAAACATGTAACTCACGATGAAAGAATAAAACAAAAAGTTGAGTTTGCACAACAGAAGCAGCCTTATATTAACCTCACATAGCATCTTGTAGAATGCAGCTTCATTCCTTCCACAGTTTTAACATTACCCATGGTTAATATTGAAATAAATCTTGGACCCATGTAACACTGGTGACCTCATACTGCATTTTTTCCACAGCATTATACAGCACTTCCTCTTTAATGGGTATTTTCCTCACAAACATTCACACAAATCAGAGTCAGGATGTTTTTTTAGAGAACTAAGGGTCAAAAATTGATGTTGATGTTAACTAATTCAGTAAAAGAGTGCAGCTAAGACTACAGATCGGTTTATGATTCTGGAATTTTTACCACCAGACGACTGGGAACAGGGACAAGTCTTTGGTCTCTTCTCCATTACGCACTTGAAACCATTAGAAGTTTGATTTTCTCTGATCAGATTGCGTAAACCCTGCCACAGCCACTCCCACAGCCTTTTGTTTGTGTCGAACAAGCCACATCACACAGAGCCACATGAGCTAAGATGTTTTGCTGAGGCATTAGAGGGAAGTGATTTCTATTTTCATGAAGGATTCAAAAGAATGGTTCCCCGGGCTGTGTACTCAGAATTTTCTTCTGAGATCCTTCCTTCCAGTGAAACTATTAACCGTGTATTATGTCTTGACCAGAAAAAGGTGGTCTGCTCTCTCCGGGTCGGTGGGAAGTCCTTGCCCCAAGTTGTCATTTCTATTCAAAATATCTCATCACACTTAAAATGACACACAATCACCTAAAGAGTAACTTTTCAGTGAGATATAAGAACTTATTTTTAGACAACAGATCTTGAAAATCTTATTTCAAGAAATCTTACGAAGATCATTTACGAAGATTTTTTTTTTTTTTTACTTAATTCAAGCACAAGGCCTCCTGGACGCCTCCCTGGGGAGGTGTTCCGGGCATGTCCCGCCGGGAGGAGCCCTCGGGAAAGACCTAAGACAAGCTGGAGAGACTATTTTTCTTGGCTATCCTGGGAACAACTCAGGGTCCCCCCGGAAGAGCTAGAGGAAGTGTCTGGTAAGAGGGATGGATGTTTTATGTCAGTTTTCTTAATATTAAAAAGTCAATATTAAACGAATACATAGAAATGAATATGTTTTAATCCAACCTTTTTGTTTTCAGTCTGGGAACGGTTGACCATAATAACAGCCTGTACACTGATTTCTATGTAAATCACTCAGATCCTGTTTCCCCGAGAATCCTTTTGCATGTTTCAAACTGCCTCAGTGCTTCTCTTCTGTTGCAGCTCTCTTCAGCATCCACATACAATACAGATGTCAACACAAACCTTATGTAAGCACAGCCTCTTAAAGTGTAGGCGAAACTTTTTGGAGGATTTAGGAGGATCTAACTGGAAACCAAAGTCTAATACTCATTATTCTGATTTTCTTTATCTATGTTTATGTGTTTCTTGTATAATGATGACCACTCTATTATCTTTTCTTTAGAATGAGTCATTTTACAGACTTCCTCTTCCCCTTGTTATCGCTTTATTGCATCCAGCGTTAAGAGGATTTACTACCACCTACTATGTGTACAGAGGTAATATCTCCGTAACTAAAGACCCTAGAACAAACAAAAACACAGTCATTCTGTGGGACTTCCATATTTATTACATTTACTGAAAAGGGTGGTCATCATTTAATGTCACATACTGAACCCTTTAAGGAGCCAGATGTGGTGTTTTGACTTAAAATATTTAAAAATGAAATTAAAAAAGTATTATTTGTATCAAAGAGCTGTGAAGTTATGTCAAATACATCAATATATTGTAATGCAGACATGAGCTGAATTAAAAAAAAGCCACAGGTTGAGGTGTCACGTGTGACCACTAGAGGGGGTAGTGAGTCACTCTGCCTTCGCCTTCAATGGCGAACAAAACAAAAGCCAAGGATGAGTTGAAGAAGAAGAAGAAGAAGAAGAAGATGATGATGATGATGATGATGATGATGATGATGATGATGATGATGAAGAAGAAGAAGCCTTGTTTTGTTTTTCATTACTGGACACAGCTCTAAATGAAAAGAATGGCGTTTGGATGCTGAAATCACGGCATTTCTTCTACACAGGTGAGTTTGATTACGAAGATTACAAAGGTATAAAATTACTAACTGTTATGATATTTTAGAGTTACATAGTTTGTGGTTTTAATGTGGTTGTTTTGTGTCTAAAATCAGAGCCGAGCTATTGATAGTGTCGCTACCCGATCTGCACACCTACCCGATTTGCACCGCGCATGCGCAATACTGTACAGTCAGCCATCATGGCGACAAAACTACGGCAACTCTATTCGGACAAAATCGTTTAGCGGGCCTTTCCCGATTTGCGTTTGTAAAAAAAGACAACTAAACTTTATTAACTACATTTACATTTACATACAACCACAGTCCAACCATCACACACTTATTCTGTCAAAATGAAGGATTTTTCCTTTTACATAAAATGAAATTACATACATTACATTTGTATCTGTACATTCCTCCTCTGTAGGTTTTATAGGCAGACTATATCTGTTCATTCTCTGTATATAAGTAAACATCTTTCTCCATAATTATATACATTTGTACATTATACACACTGGACAGCACATTCCCTACTCTATATTTTATACATACTCCCCTACATATTATATTATATTATATTATATTATATTATATCCTCTTATTTTCCTCTAATTTCTATGATTTTATCCTTTTAGTATTCTTAACTCTATGTAAAACTTCTTACTAAGTGGTGATGTTTGTATAAAAGCTGGAGAAGATATTAGTCACAGTGTGTTTGAGTTTTTGTCTGAAGCTTTTCGTATAGCAAAAAGGTGTTTTGAAGTATCACAGGAACTCAGACAGACAGATCCAATTGTTCAATGTTCAATCATCAGAATAGGACTGTAAATATGTTGGTATCTTCACGATGAAAAGGCAGAACAATGTTACCCTAGATATCCTCAAATGCGTTTACCTCAAAGTAGGTTTTCAAAAAGTGTTTACAGGCCGCACAGCTAAGGTCAATTGAGTCTTGCACGCTTTAACTAGATGACTCACAGGTTGTCGATACTGAGAAGCAGGTAATGCTTTGGGCCATTTTATAATTACATTACAAAACAACAGACTAGAAATAGAAATACTAAGGGGTAAAGCGATGGTAGGAAAACATAAGGACACATGAACTCAAGAAAATAAATCTCTCAAGTATGTGAATATGTTTCTTACCTCAGCGTAGGTATAAAAGTCCAGAACAAGGACTTCGACGTGTTTTACATAAATCGAACATATGAATTATGTATGGAACTTACTTATGTAGGCCACTATAGGTATTTTTTTTTTTTTTAATAAATGACCTCTAGACATACAGACAGCTGGATTTGAGTGTTATGCTGCCATGTATTATTCATGTCATGTTATCCGAGAGGACTCATTCTTTCTCTTTTCTTCTCTGTGCTCTCGCAGTAACCCAATTTCTGACATTAACTTAAACTTTAAACAGACTGTCAACACATCCAAAGAAATTGCACGTGAGAATGGCTAAAAAAAAAAAAATTCGTCAGTAACATGTGAGCTTGATTAAAAAAAAAAAGACATTTTCTGTGACAGATGTTTTAAGATGCATAGTTGAAGACATGTAAAAAAAGAAAGTGATGCTCTATACTTAGGATATTCATTTGTGGACTCTGATCTATTTTTATTTAGTATCTGCCTTCGTCATAAATGAAACTTCTCTGGCTCTGTGTGCCTATAATACTAAATCATCTGCCCTCATTTAGCTAACACACACTGTGTTGAAAGTAAAGAAGTTTCTAAAGACTTGTAATTGCAATTATCATTATGACTCATTGTTTCAGTGATTGGTCCAGTGAATTTAGCACCGAGTGTCAGTCACTGGGGCTCTGAACCAACGCAGATAAAACTGCTGCAAAGACCTATTAATTCCTTCCAGACTTTGCCTTTAGCTCTTCTGTTGAAAGTACAAGAAATTAAAGGTGACTCATTTTGCCGTCACTCCCTGGAAAAAAAAATCAAAGCTTGCTGCTTTAGTCTTAATATTTACTTCATTTTCCAGCGGGCACTTTTCATAATTTGCCAGTAATTACAACCTTTCACAAGTATGGAGACTTAATAATGTTTTTTGATACGAAATGTGAAAGAAATGAGTGTGTAGATGCAGCTTATTTTTCTGGTAATTATACTTTTGTGAGTATGAGTGAAGTCTCTACTAGGATACAAGAGAATCACAGTCAACTAAGTCAAACCGAGCATGCATTGTTGATTTAGAGCCCCTTGAATTATTCACCAGTGTTGTATTAATACTCCACCTAGTGGTTTTATGAACACTAGGCCATCCAAAACAGAGGAGGGAAACTGATCAGAAGATATAATTATATTTGGATTAACCTCCTAAAACCCAGCTATGGGATTTCTGTCCAGAGTTTCACAGCTTTATACAAAAAAAAACCCAAACAAACAAAAAAAACTGTCCACCATAAAGGACATTCCTAAAAACTGTTGTCTCATAATGTTTCCAATATAGGCAATTATGTAATGATAATAATAATAAAAAAAAAAAATCCAAAACTTGTACTTTCCTGGATCTTAGGAGGTTAAGACATGTCTAGCTGTTAGAAATATGCTGCTAATAAATCTTTGTTGCTGTAAAGTGAAATACAATAGACCTTCTGCACCCATTTGGTACAGACTAAGCATTGAATTAAGCTAAAATTGCAGATTAGATACTGATGTTTGTCCTATTCTTAATTATTTGTTGCATGATCAGTTCAATTAGAAACCAAATGTAGCCACTAAAATGAAATATTTGTCCTTTTTATGCACATTTTTTATGGTTTATAGAGCCAAATGACGACTTTGTAGATATCCATGTTTCTTTACTTAACCGTTGTTATCAGTCTGTACTTATTAGATGTACAGTAGTACCGTTCATTCATCAAAAAACATCATTTAGCGAGAGATTGATTTACACAGATCCAGTTTGTTCTGTCCGCTCTTTCCACTCAGCACTGCTTGACTTTACCAGATCTCGTCTTAACAGTGGAGTGTTGCACTTAGCTTCAAGTGTGCGTTGTGTTCATGTATTCACACAGCAGGGCACCGCTGTCACATGCCTATTACTGGGTTTTGAACACCTTGGATTTCTCTTGACATGCATGTGTGGATCACTCATGCTCTGCTTCATTCAAGGTCTCTTGTAAAAGAAGACACGTGAAAATTTTAGATTTCCGGCAGTTTAGAAGTATCCAAATCCACTTTTTAAGTAAAGGTGCCAATTGCACACAATATAGGTGCTTCAAAACCACAATTAAATACATTTATGCAAGTATTATCAGCAAAATATACTTAAAGTTGCTGTTGAAAAATTGTCGCTGTCAGTGTTTTATTATTATTATTATTATTATATATATGAGTCTTTTGAATTCAAGTTACCGCTGCATTCATGTTAATGTTATTTTACTGTGGTAGATTATTTTACTAGTTTACTCTGTGACATCATTTTATGTTTGAAGTATATGATTTGCCCAGATTTCCTTTAACCTCCTAAGACCCAGCTATGGGTTTTCTGTCTGAGTTTGTGCACAAGAGTTTCACAGATTTATACAAAAAAAACAACCAAAAAAACCAACAAAGCTGTCCACTGCAAAGGACATTCCATAAATTAAAACAAAAAAAAATGCACCTGAAAAAACTGTTGCATAATGATGTTTCCAATATAGGCAATTATTTAATTAAAAAAGCCAAAACGTGTACTTTCCTGACATTTCCTGGGTCTTAATAGGTTTAAGATTCATTCAGCATAAGAAGTAAAATAAGTTTCTCAACATATAAAGGGACATGTAATCCTTCCTTTATTTATTACCTGCTACTGTTTATATTTTATACCTGTACTGTTTTATTGTTCTTTTATTTTCTTTTTCTTTTTTTTGTTTGTTTTTAAATGATGGCACCTTTTAGACGACTGCACATTTCACTTTCTTTGTACTTGTGCAATGACAATAAAGACATTCTATTCTATTCTATTCTATTCTATTCTATTCTATTCTATTCTATTCT
>JAPTYQ010000029.1:21119907-21132542 GCA_029814465.1 Ostorhinchus cyanosoma
TTTCTTCAATTTATCGTTCATTTTAATGCCTTGTACAATTAAAGGTACATTAGTTTGGACAAATATAATGATAACAAAAATATCTCATATTAGTTTAATTTCAGAGCTGATATCTATGCATTTTCCATGGTTTTCTTCATAATAACCAAAATCACTTCAGCTCTTATATTAATATCTATGGCATTGTACTGACAAAAACAGTGCTTTTAGGTATTCTGTGTTTTCTTTTCTGTCTATTTTAGTCACATGATACACACAGGAGTTAGTATTTGATTGTAAAATAATTGTTTTTGATGACTTTTGATGGTTTGATAATTTTTTTCCACGACTGTAAAACCAAGTCATGATCAGATAAAAAGCAAAGGTAAGACAGAATTCAGAATCATTGCATCATAATTCCGCCTTTCTCGCAATAATATTACATTATTTATTTATTTTGGAGGACAGATACTTGTCCTAAAATAAAGACTGGTGTAAGAAGAACTGAATTAACTTCTTTAATCTAGAAAAAGTGAAAAACTACAGACTGAATTGTGCTCATAGTTTCAAAGTGACAATTAGATGTAGCTTTAAGTCCCTTCAAATTATTTTAATGTAAAATGAAGACATTTAATCATCTTAACTAATTTTTTTTTTATTAAAACCCTGACATATTGAGAATAATAAACATTAATTTCACTCCAATTTGCAAAGTACATTTCAGTATTAACTAAATGCTTTTGCGCCATAATCCAGTCTCTGTTTCGTTTGTGCTTCACCTTGTTGCATATTTTTTTTTATCGTTTTTGGTTATGCAGCAATGGATACACTTAAGGACTGTGCTGTTGTTTCATTCTTGAATTTTTCTTATTTGGAAATCTCTCTTGATGTGGGGAACAATGCAAAATTAAAACAATAACATGCAGCTTTGAGCAAAAACTACACATATCTGTTCAAATTTCAACTGAAACTATAGGTCACGATAAAATAAATTCTCACCTAAAGTACAGGCACTTGAACATTCGTACTCACACCTCGGCAGTTTCAGCTCCACGGCTTTAAATCCACAGTTCAGGGCCTTTGTGTCACCTCTTGTCTCCTCGTCTCCGAGAGCAAGTGACGGTCAAGGGCCCAGTGACGGGTTGAAGGCGCCAGAGCATTGCACTGTGGGTGACTTCTGCAACTATGTTGAGGTTTGCTGCTCCCACCATAGTTCAGCTGTAATTAACTCGACAGACCACTAAAAGGCTTAGGCTTCCTCTAACGATCCGTGCTCGGTCTCAGCCTTCCAAGCTCACCGAGGCCACAGTCTCGGAAAAACGGGGGTGTAGCGTTCGCCGAAGAGAGCTTTACAAAGGATGAAAGCCCGTGTTATGGTTGTTTTACCTTTGTTTGTGTTTGTTGCACTTCGGCAAAGTTTGTCTGTTGACTGAATACAAGTGATTTCTTGGACTTGGTGTTGAGTCTAAAATGTTAATAGTTTTGTGGCTTATAAGAGGAAACAGCAGGGAGAAGGTAAGCAAGTTCACTATGTCTGGAAAAAGCGAAAGAGAGAGAGAGGGAAAAAAAAAACAAATTGAGTGAATGAATTCTTTAAAAAAAAAAAAAAAATGTTTTTAAATGCTCTCACACATTTCACTACAATTACAAAGTGAGAAACCTGTTTGGAGATCATTGCTGTTAATACAATGTGTAGCTCATTTCAAAGCCAAGGGGAGAGCAGGAGCGTTTCACAGTGTCAGGACTGTAATGAGGTGGGAGAAGATTGTGTAAATGCCCCTTCAGCCATTTGCATTTTGGATTCTCACAAGCGCACACACACAACACACCTCTCCTGCTGGCCCCATATTGTTTTATTCTCTGACAATAGATTCAGTTACATAATGAACTCCATCCATATCAAAGGCCGTACCAGGGATTGACTGGCGTGACTCCAAGCCCCTTCTGAACGGGCCAAAACCACATGGGAGAACAAACTCTTCCCTATTTTTTTTTCTTCCTCTCCCCCTCTACCCTGCTTTTTGTCATACCACAAAAGATATCAAGTGTGAGAGGATGGACATGTGTTGCTGATCATATGTGTATTAAACAAATATTGCATTGGTCACCTAATATGTTGTGGTGTACTGTCCGTTTCAGTATAGCCTCGAAACCAGAGAGTGTGTGGCATTACAGACATGGTTTTAAAATACATTCCTGATGGCACTATATGGGCTTGTGAGAATTGAGTTAGTAAGTATAGAAAATCCAACCGCAAGCTTGTGGGATATATATTCACAATCATGGTAAATGGGGTTTGATGGACTCTGCTGTTTTGTCTGAATCGCCATGTTGCGCTGGGCGACAAGATTTGGTGCTCCCACAGAGTGCACTCACACACGGCTCTGCCAACACTGAGCTACATTTAAAACTCTTGTCCTGCTGTCCGTACCACAATTTCTGCCAAGCAGCTCTCAAACAACAAGAGAAATATTGGAGACACAAATTTCCTCTTTCTCTCTACCTGAATCCTTCCAGCCTTCTGTCCATGTGTTCCTCATCCTTTTTTCTTTTCTCACTCTTTATCGTACTTTGGTGGCTTCTTTCCCTCCTCTCATTCTCTTCTCTTGGTCTCGCTTTGTGTCTACCTCTGCTACCTCTGTGCATCAGTAGCATGAAAAATTTGTGGCAAATGTTCCTCCCACACTCCACATTCCAGGGTCTTACAGGATCCCACATGCTGGTGGCTCTCTTTCTCTCTCCTCTGTCTCTTCGGTGCAACTTGTGTGGGTGCTGGGGGCTGTGAGGCAGGGTAACAATGTGAGTGTGTGTGGGAAGGGCAGCAATATGCTAATTCGTCGTCCTTAATTGCATCGGCCAGAAAAGACATTCTCTCGTTGACATTACATTTCGGATGAAACGAGTGTGGGTCTCAACAACCCTTAAGTCCACTTCTCTGTCCCCCTAAAGTGCAGAAACATGTCAATTATGGATATTTTCTCACTGCATGCAAATATAAGTATGTAATTAGACTTTTAAATGATTTACTCCTTACATTAAAAATTCCCAAGATTGAAATACTCTTTCCACTACTGTTAAACATCAGAAGTCTTTTGCATTTTATAGTGAGACTAAAGCACAATACAGTAAACTGACTCTGTGATGAGGAGGGATACAGGAAGTGTGAAGGGAAAATGGTTAAGATGAGATAACTTCAAGTAAAGATGGAGAAAGTACATGACGATGGAGCTTTGCCACAGTTCAACAAAAGCAGAAAGCTGTGACAATAAAAACACAGCCGTAGTTACTAATCAACAAGTCTTAAAGCTGTGGAAAGAAGATGAGCAGCTATGCTGCCACCCCATTCGCAATAGAGATGTGCCAAGAAAAAGTGAAAAGGAGAGAACAAATGAAAAAAGAAAGTGAAAGACTGTGGACAACTGTTCAGAGAACAGAACATGACCAGATGTCAAATTGTTACTGTTTTTTATGTATTTTCTCCCTTTAAAAAAAAAAAAAATGTATGAACGCTCCACCTGTGCTAACTCTTTATTGCACTTCATCTTTAATATACTGATATCTTTATCACCAATATTTTACTGTATTGTTTAACAACAGTTTTTGCTAAAATACTGTTTGAAAAAAAAAAAATACAGACTTTATTTCTACACTTTTGTGGGTATTGTGTGTTTCACTAAATGTGAATTTTACAACAAGAAGCAGAAAGTTTTATTAATCAGAACTTGAGTAAAAGTAACCTGACACTGTCTGACTTTTCGTGGCGCAATAATCCCTCCCCATCTGGCACTGCAAGCAGGTTGAAACAGAGACGGAAAATTAAATGCAATTGTAGACCCAGAAAAAAAAACAACACATAATAACTTACTCCAATAGACAGATTGTCTTGAAAATTAATATTACTTTTCATGCGTGACTGAAGCAACAGTTTTTAACTTTTCTGATGACATAGTTTTTACATGGATTTATTTATTAATCCTGCTTGATTTTACCAAGAGATATTTCATTCCACAAAGTGCAAACAAAGCGCAGATTTATGGACATTCAAACCAAAACCATTATGGTTTGGATTTGTACCTCCAGACCCATAAGAAAAAAAATGTTTTTTTTCCTCTAGTGTAGTATTTTACTTTCAGGATAAGTGGCTAAACTGGTTAAATCTTCGGTCCTGACAGGAAGTGACTGATAAATGTGACCTCAGTAGACCAGCGTTAGTTCAGTTTCATTTTCAGTGTGGTAGTTTTGGCACTGTGGATGCCTCTCTTCTTCTCTGTGTGGGCACATCACTGTGGATTTGGGCAAGTCAGTGCTGGTTCTGTCAGCTACCCTATTTTACTTGGCCAGGTCATGTCAGCAAACACAGGAGACACCAATAATAAAACAGGCTTCTTTATTTAATGAGAAGAACGCGAAGACAAGGCAAAACAAGCCTCAGGAAGTCATTTACTTGGGTGGAGTAAGACTTGGTTGAATGTGTTTGCTTTGGAAATACTTTGAAAGTAGTATAGAAAACAAGAACTTCTGCCTATTTTTTTTTTTTTTTTTACATAAGAAATAAAAGCAAATTATCCTGCTATATTTCATATCGCTAAATAAAAAACAAAACCCACCACTTTATCTGCTATCTAACTCTGTTCTGCCTCTTTTCTCTCAACAAGTTTTCTATCAGAACTGTTTTTTTAGGTAAAACAGTTGTTGCTTCCATTTTGATCAGGACTCTGTAGAAGAAGAGATTATATCTCAAAGAGAGCATCTTGGCAAAATAAAGGATACATTAAAAAGAAAAAAAAGATTCAAAACAGCTATGAACCTTGATCAGTGCCAAGTAAGAGGAAGGTCAGCTTTAAAGAACGTAAAACATAAATTATATTTCTTTATTTCATATTACTAAATGGAAAACACAAAACAATACTTAAACTATTATCTAACTCTGTTTTCTGTCAACAAGTGAAAATCATTTAACTCAAAACAACTATTGATGACAAGACCTTGATCAGATCCAAGAGGAGGAAGGTCAGCTTCTTTTGAAAGAATCTTTGAAATAAAACCTAACAAATTTTGTTTTGGTTCTTATTACCATATAGAAAACCAAAAAAATAGCTTTTAGCCACTTTTAGCCATTATTTGACTCTGTTTTCTGTCAACAAGTGAAAATTCTTTAATTCAAAACAGCTATTGATGATGAGACCTTGATCAAGAGGAAGAAGATTCAGAAAAAGAGATACTCTGAGTATGAATTGGAATTAGACCGGGCAGATTCAGTGGCAGGCACTAACCGTGGTTTATGTCCACTTCATTTCCCTTGCAAATCAGCCGCACATTCTCAGAGTTTTCACAGTTCCCAGCTCCCTCTTTTTCCCCGAAACATGCCCTGAGTCAGCCAGGCTCATTAGACAGGATGAGACTATTACCAGGCAAGTTATCCTGCTCCTAACAATGGGATGTGGTCAGGTGGTGAAGCACCAGTTTCACTGGGTTCATCTTGTTTCCCCTCCAGTCCTCTGGGTCTAAGACCACGCTTCCCTCTTCCGCCAAAAACGGCCTTCCTCCATCAGCAATAACGGTGACAGCTGGAATGTAGGCCTGCCTCACTACGTCAGTGTTAAAATCACTGTATATTATATTTAATTTCCATCCTTTGAATGTGTTTGAGTGTGTGGTAGGAAGCATAATATGTGTAAACAGCTACAGTATTTAGTGGTATATACTGTCACCGTACAAACACGCACCAGCTTCAGATTTTCACTGTACGATCGTCATTTTTGGTACATGTGATTTTAATACAGAGTTGTAAGTGCTGTGTAAAATGCTCTTCATTCATTCATCATTCACATTTGTTCATTCATTCATTCATTCATTCAGTAATGTGCTGATACAACCCACACTGAAGTCCTTCCATTCCATTCCAGTTCATTTTTTTTTTTTTTTTTTTAGCTATTTACAGTAGGGCTTTCAAGAGGCCCAATCAGAAACTGTGGACAAGTTCCAAGGAAACAGGACCCAAGCACCCTGAAGAGCCTTTTTGCCTCACTTTTATTCACTCCTGTTCTTTCTCAAGAGTTCCTCCTGAAAGTATTTGGCAAACATGGTGAAAAAAAGACTTTGAGGGAAGAAAAACAACAAGTCGTTCTTGAGCCACCCACACCCCATCTGCTGTGGTATTATCTTCTTTTATTATCTACAGATTATGTGCGCTGATATGATTTCTACAGTTTGGTCTGGTGGTCATTGTGGTTGTTGTTCTTGTTGTTTTTTGTTTGTGGAGGGCTGTGATATGAGACAGCGAGTGGGGAAAAATCCTCCCCCGTGTGCATCTAATCGTCCATTCAGGACCCTCTTAATGGCTTGTCAGTTCCCCTTGCCCTCCCATTTTCTGTCCAATTAATTCCTTTCTAGCTCTCCGGATAAAGGGACACAATGGGGCCCCTCCACAGCATAATGAATCATTAAAATTCAGCAGCGCGGCCCTGGCACTTGGCTTCTCCCCGGGCTGGTTAGGGACGGCTGCTTGGCATGCATGCCAGGGCCAACTTGAGCATTCTACCCACTGGACCACAGGACCCATTCCTCTCCTGTCAGCGGTGTACGGAAATTGTGAACTCTCTTTTGGTAGACGCAGCACATGTCATATATATTTGAAGCCCTTTAAAGAGTCTAGAAAAGGCCAACTGCCCTGAACGTACCAGAAAGAGTATTTGGATTTAACAGCACCAGTTGACATCCTTAAACATTCACCTGCTTTCAGCAACTTCCAGTTAAACTTAGATGTAATCACTGTCACCAGTAAGAAAAATAAATAAATAACCGTAGAAGAAAATAAAAGATGCAAATAATTCCCTGAAGGTTTCACTGTTCTCCTTTCACAGCTGTAGTTCACAGGACAGATGTTAGACAAGAAGGTTAATACGAACAGCTGGTATCTAGCACAAAAGCAAAGCCATGAACATGCTCACTTTAGTTTCATTAATTCTATTTTATTTATTTCACATGTGCTTCCAAATATGTAAAAGAACAAAAAAAAAAGTTTAAATGCACATAAAAAAGACCACAACAAATATCAAGAAAAAGTATCCTTTATTTTTTAAAAATGGCCAGCAAATGGGTTAGCTGTGCATGTGTGAATGAAACTCTAGTTAATAGAACAGCAATAATTTTCACAGCCTCTCAAAATTATACACCATAGTAATATACAAAACACAATTCTGTGAACAAAACTTTGAGCATGATACTCTCACAGAACATTAGAAGCCAAGGCTGTAAGGAATGATATCAAATTAAGTATATAATCAAAAAAGTAAGTTAACTGTTGGTTTCTGGTGTGGATTACTGATTGTGTGCTGCCTGAAGTTTGTTAATTATTCAATTTTACATTGAAATACTGACAATAAGCATTAGAAGGCACAAATACATTTTGTGCAAGACTGCAACAGTGAGTTGGCACTTGATGGTTGATGAGATTACGGACGAAATCTCACACACACACTTTATTTGTTTCATTTCCTCCCTAAAGCCTAAATACACCTTGTAAAGTGGATCATTTTCAGTGACGAAGTTGTCTTAAGTATTATTTGGTGTGTATTATGTCATGGGATACGCATCTCTTGCACAAGGAAATGATCGCACGTACATGTGACTTTGTCTGCTGCACACACACACACGCACACACACACACACACACACGAGCGTACACATTTTCATGTTGTGTCCATCCACATATACAGGAGGTCCAGCTGACATGTCACTCAGAGTGTGCGGTGTTATTTTACCCCATTTCCTTTAACCCTAGATCATGACTAATCGCAATTTGCCAAGCATAGCTGTCAGACACCTGTTTTGTCCTGTGCAAGTCTATTGGTCCTGCTCTGTTTTCTTGCAATATGGAATGGAGATGATTCAGGAAATTGGTCTTTAACGGAATGATATCAACTGCACTGTACTTGTACTGCCCTTCATGTCATTTACCTTGTTTTTTTTTTATAAAAGCCAAAACAGTATTGTAAATAACCAAACCCACATTACATGTGTTTATCTACTAAGAACAAAAAAACAAAAAAAAAAACAATAATGCATGAACATAAATACATATAATAAGACTTTTATGCCAAAATGACACTGTAAGATTCAGTTAAGACTGGTCCTCTGATGTAAATGGCCAAATGTGTGGTGGTAGAACACGGCCATTCATGGAAATGTAACTGTAAATTCACATAACTGGTCTGCGGTACATTCTCCAATGTATCGTCAAACCCATTTGCCTCAACACAGAAATGGGCCAAACTGTTTCTCCTTCACAACGCAGTGACAGGCCTTTGCTTTACCTCAAGTGTGCACACACGTGCAATCTTAAACTGGAAAGGAGAGGGATGTACAGGATGTAGGCGTAGGCGATATGTCCTCATGGAGGAGTTTGGCTCACCAACAACACAATTTCTCTTTGTGTAAAAAGTATGTACAAGTGTGTTTTCATCGCAATGATATAACTTTGTATAAAATCAGCAGGCACTTTTTCTTTTGCTTGTTTCATGTTCATATGATCACAGGTAGCCTACCACCGTCTACACACTTCTACCTGCTCCTTACTTCCTTCATTAGTAGTGCATCAATCTGAACGAGTCTCTGTTGCAGAGTCTCTATTGTTTGTTTCCCCTTAAGGCCGAGACAGTGTGGTGTAGACCGGCTGGTCCCAGCTCGAAGCGGTCGGGCTGTGGGCAGGAGCCATTGACAGACTGTTAAGGATCGGACTGCTGTAGGGCCTCCTGGAGGAGTGGAAGTAAGGGTACTGGTAGAGACTGGAGGGGTAGCCCGAGTAAGGGTTGTAATAGTTGGAGCTCTGGAGGTCAGTATAGTCACACTGGGAGCTGGAGAAGGAGGCGGCGGCAGAGGCAGCCGACGTGGCCGAGGTGACACAGGCCTGGCTACTGTAGGAGCTGTAATCAGAGTGCGACGGTGACCCGTGGGAGTGCTCGCTATAGTGGCTCGGGCTCAGTTGCTCTGTTTTTATGTGGAGCCGGTGCTGGGCCACCTCGCTGGTGGAGGGAGAGGTGGAGGACATGGTGCTCTTGCGACTCCATGCTGATCCGTTGGCACCTGCGTGGCTGTATGAGGAAGCGTAAGAGCCACCGGCTGCTGGAGCCTGGCCGTGGCTGTGGTCTGAGGGCAGGGCGGAGGGGAGTGAGGCGTGGCCGTTGAGCGGGAGGTACTGGTCAAACTCGTGCACGTCGAAGGTCTCCATGTTGCTGATGACATCAGTGCTGAGCTCAGAGATGTCGACGTTGCTGAAGTCAATGTTTTGCCTGCTGCTGTCAACAAGACGACGGCCTTCGTGTTTTAGATCCTGCTTCACCCCGTGGTGCAGATCTGTTTTGGGAGTAGTGGGTGGTGTAGGAGGGCCGTGGGGCTGCCCTGAAAAAAGGATAATATCAGAAATTAAGTTTGAATTTTCAGCACACTAAACTAAACTAAACTAAACTCAAAGCAGCCTTTAACTCCTGACACATTTTCATAAAACTCCGTCTGCATTCCCTCAGTTCTTCCCTTACCTGCATGCTCAGGGTGGTGATGTCCGTCAGTCATCCCAGCCAGTCCTCCCATCCCTGGTTCAGCTTTGTACATATGATGGGCCAGCTCTGCTCCTGAGTCTGAGTCACTCTGACCTGGTTTCACATTCTTCCGTCGCCGAGGCTGGTACTTGTAGTCTGGATGATCCTTTTTGTGCTGAACCCGCAGCCTCTCTGCTTCATCTACAAATGGCCTTTTTTCACTCTCTGAGAGCAAACTATTGAAAGAAGTAACAATAATAAAATGTTAAAACCTGCATTTAAACTTCACAAAAATAATTAAATTAGGTTGATAAAATTAGTATTTTAAATTACTGTCTAGGTGTGTAAATAAAGTAAATTAAGCAAATAAAAATTCTGCGTTTTTTTTTCCCATTTAAACATCATGCAGAGAACTTATTAAAAAAAATAAATGTTAAATTGTTTTATTACAAACAAAGCTGATTCTTTTATTGTACAATAATTATCTGGAGGAACGGCTGCATCCATAAAATCACAGCATACATTTTAAAAGATTAATTATCATAAAAAACATTTCCCTGCATTTCTTTTTGTGCTCATAAAATAATGTCTTACCGCCACAGTTTCCCGAGGGTCTTGCTCAGTTCGGCGTTGTGCAGGTGTGGATACTGATCCGCCAGTTTTCTGCGGGCCGCTTGCGCCCAGACCATGAACGCATTCATGGGTCTTTTAACGTGAGGCTTGCTCTTCAGTGATCCGTTTCCTCTCACGGGCATGGGCACCAAAGACCAGTCGTATCCTTTGAGGACTTGAGAGACAGCGTCCCGTATGCAAGCTGGGAACCTTTCGTCATCATCACCGTCCAGTTTCTTGCCTAAACTGGTGAGCAGAGACCCCTGTCCGTCAGAGCCCGTAGGTGAGGACGGAGCATCGGAGTCGGACTCGTCCTGGGACATGGAGCTGTTTGAACCCGAAGGGCTGCACGGTTGGTCGCTGACACACTTGTCATGCTCCTCTGTCATTTTTAACATTGTTTTTTTTCAGTCCCTGGGAGGTGAATTCCGAGAAAAAGCTTCAGTGTTCGAGTAAAAATCAGAAAATTAAACCGCACCGCTTAGATTGGAGCGCACTGGAACGTGTCCGGTGCGCCTTTTACGCACGGCGCGCCACAGTAAATTCCTTTAGAATTTCAGTTTCAGTCAAAAGCCTCCGTTGTTTTCCTTCAGCTTTCCTGTTTGTTTGTCTTTGTGACTTTTGTTTTCCTATGCTGTCATGGGAGGTGCGGTTGTGGAAGTTGTGGTCCTCAATGTGAGCCGAGGAGCTACACGTTACAGCAACTTGAGTTGAAGTTTTAAAATCGTCACTCCACCTTCAGCCTGGGATTGGCTGGAGCAAATCACCACTTTCGCCTCATTGGTTCAGCTTTGGCTTCATTATTCTAATGATTTTTCTTTTTTTTTTTTTACACCGGTGACACAGATCTGTTTTTATTAGCCTTAAGATCCACACGTTGTGCGATAAACAGGCAAACATCCTTACACAATTTGACATTTTCCACGTACATAAAATTATAAAAAGAAACCAGAAAGGGCTAATATTTTTGGATTTTAATGGATGCTTACATAAAATGCAACAACTTCAGTCTGTAAAATAAGCAAAGGTTAAAAAAAAGATATTTAAATACAATGCATTTACATCTTTGCTGCATTATTAATGACTGTATACTTGAGCTTATATATACTGTAGGAGAAATAAGAAAAAAAGAATATTTCAAGATTTATGGAAAACATTTCAGATTCAGTTTTAGGCTAAAATCTGAAATTATCCAAATGAAGCTGATTGAAGCAAACACTGACCATCCTAAAAGACTATTGATGTTTAGATTACTATATGAAATATTAAAAAAATCATACTTTTTGCATCCTGTTTATTAAAGTATGTAGCGTAGAATGTCTCCAAACAGGGCTGCAGGTACAGCAATAAGGGTTTCATATCATTACTGAGTCCCTGTCATTGTCATGCTGGCAGTAAAATCCTCCCTTTCAGTTATTAGTATTGTTAACAATGAGGACAACACCCTTTCTTTTGTTTTGAAGTGACTGTTTAAAAAAAAAAATCATTAGGAAAATTCAGCATGTGATATTACGCTTCGTGCATTTTTTTTTATCATTCCTACCGTGCATGAGTTTCTGTGAAGACCTTAATCTGAATCTACACAAATTATGACTCTATCTCTAAGTTTCACCGCAATATACTGCATTTATGGGGAAAATGTTTGTTTTGTTAATACATTTCTCCAACTTCACACAACAGAATGAGCTTAATTACACCTGTGGTCAATGCACCAAGTTTAGAAGAGGAACCTCATTTGTCCCCTCGAACTGTTTGCGCTCCAAAAGTCATTTCTCACTACCATAGAAGCAGGCTTTTTTTTTTTTTATTGCGCTGAAGATAGAAAGAGCAGAGGAGATAAGAGGTAGATTGAATCACTGCCTTTGTTAAAGGTTTCTTTGTGTTCATGTATTGTGGCTGTGGGATGATTTTTATCACTGGCCTCCCTATGAAAAGACAAGGTATGTTTGTGCTGGACGGCAGTTTGCTTTGCTCGATCCACACTGCAGGTGGCTGAGTTTAGAGAAGAGCTTCTAGAATATGTGGAAATAATAGCAACTGTGGCTTGTGCATACAGAATTTTAACTGAAGGAAAGGTATTGGCTTTCACGTGAAGGTAAGAAGCATGAGCGTTGTCTTTATTTTGTCAGCAGTAGATGTGAGCATGAGTATATATACAGTCATTAAACGTATATTTATACATTGGTCATATCTTTTTTTTTTTTAGGGGCTGTAACACAAAATAAGCAGGTGTGACCAAATGTGGACTCGCGTTTTCATGTGAGTCATTATAATTTTTTTTTTTCCCTGTAAATGTTACCTTCTGTTAGAGATGATAAATTGAAAGTCTTAGTCCCAAGCCGTTTTTGTTTTTTTGGGGGTTTTTTTTCTAGCAGCTGCTGTCAAAACGCTCGGTTGGGTCAAGTTCAGTGCATGTGGGTGTGTGTCTATAAGAGAGAGAGAGAGAGAGAGAGAGAGTGTGTGTGTGTGTGTGTGTGTGTGTGTGTGTGTGTGTGTGTGTGTGTGTGT
>JAPTYQ010000029.1:21140293-21152734 GCA_029814465.1 Ostorhinchus cyanosoma
TTACCATGGAAACACTGTCATCTTCTACAACATTGATTCACCAGTAAAACCCGTGGAGTTGGATCAATGACAGTGGATGGGTCTACATGATCAGAGTTAAATATATGAAAATACATGATTTACAATGATTTACATTTAAACAAAAAGGTAATTAATAGAAAGTGACATCAAAAACCTTAGAATGCGTGTATGTTTGAGCCCAAAATTCTTCAAAATTATACAAACCACTTGTAAACAAGTTAATTTATGGTTTAACCAACACTAGACGATGTAAGTAACTGTATCTGTCTTTTTCACTTATATTTATTTATTTGTTGTTGTTTTTTTTACTTTTTTCCACCTATTCATTGAATTAAATTAAACAGAATAATTAATAGATTAATCAATATTAATAATAATGATAAAAGAATAGCTGCAGCTCTTGTGCAGTGCTTGTTTATGGGAGTGAGTTCAGCTGCACGATATTGGAAAAAACTGACACTGTGATTTTTTTATAACTCCTATTTATATTATGAGATGAAAAAATACTCAGGAGGATATAATCGCTGTGTGATGCCGCCGTAAACGCTCAAACAAATTAGTTGTGTTTCCTCTGGTTTTAGTTCCGTCCTGTGGGGCGTGGTCTGCGTTGGTGAACTGACTAAGAAGGACTGTGATTGGTGGATGGCTGCGCCCAGTGTGTGTCGGGTACCAGGTGGAAATCAGATGGGAACACGTTGAGTTCATGTGCCTCCTACGTTACAGATCCTGTGATGGGACTGTTGTGCACATGTACATCATGATGCCGCTGCTCTAATGACATTCTGTGCAGCTCTGGGAGGGAGGGCTTTTTGTGGCTCCATCTTGTGACCGTCATGGTTTTACGTTTAAGGAAAAGCTTCTATGTTACTAGATGGAACCGTGAACCCTGGTTCTGTGGATCCATGGAGCTCATCTCCACTTCAGTCCTTTAGACTTTTAGTGTTATGAAGGTAAACCTGTCAATCCCCTTTAATATAGTGTACATATGGAAACACTGTCTCCATCGGCTCGTCTATCTCCTGGTTCCACACTGGTTTGCTGTGGAGTATTTTTCTAACTTGAGGACTTCAGCCTCTTTTGGTAATTATGGGTAAAGGGTGGATCAACAGGGTCGTTCATCTTGACAGGCTAATACAGTCCGATAGTCTGAAGGAACCAAACAGGTTTTTCCAGGAGCCGGCCTGTTCACTGAGCCAGAGAAAGCTGTCAAGTGCACCATTAAGCCAGACGCAACAAGCAATAAATCTGCCAGCAGAGATGTGTTACAGATGTGTCTAATTCCATACACAAGAAAGAGAGACAGGACGGGAGCAACCCAAGCATGGAAGGTTTGAATGGTATGTGTCAAGCATAAATCTAACCGGAAAAAAAAAAAAACAGTTTTTTTTTCTTCCTCTCAGTGTTTATATTAAATTTCCTTTCAGTGAACGTAGCATTAATGGATCCCACACTGGACCCAGGCCATGGAGCGCATTTTAAGCACTACTTCTCTGGTAATTTATAGAGATAAAACATTGAATGTGTAATTGTATTGATCATGTCGTAGAGCGCTGAACCCAGCATTAAATGCTTGTGAGCAGGAAATTAAACGTCTACCACTTCAGTCTGGCTAAAGTTCTGCAATATATCACAGGTCAGAAAATCTGTAAAGAGTCACTCTCTAATACTCTCTATTTCCAGACTAGTGCACCTACTCCCTTCAGTGTTGAAACACCTGCAACTGTCAAAGCTATTATTTAAAGGCAGTAACATGAACAGAGTATGAGTCAACCCTCGTACAATGAGCTCCCACGCCAACAAATCTGATCAGAACTTCATAACTAGGGCTGAACCCGACCAAAGAATCTGCTCATCATCTGTCATTTTAGTGGTTGGGAGGAATCGTATGAGTTTTCAGGCATGTGTTCTTCACCTGAGGACTCTTCCTACATTTTAACATTACTCGTTTTTTTTTTTCCAAACAGACTTCTTACTTTACTCAAGAGTTGAACAATTTCAACCCATTCAGATGGAACGATACGTGGAAAAGAGGATCCCTTCATGTACTCATTGGTGTGTATCACACAAAAACATACCAAGACAAAAATAGGACAGAACACCAAACGAGACAAACCCATGTAGAGGATATGACAAAATGAAAACGGTGAAACAAGTAAAAAACAACACCATAAGATGAGAAGAACAGAGTACGATAAAAATGATGGAATCGGATGAAAACCACATAATATGTTGGACATAACATAATAAAATGAAAACCACAAAGCAAGATGAAGATGTAATGAGAGAACATAAGATGAAGATGAAATAAGAAAACAAAAATGACTGAACAGGCAAAACCTTTAATCTGCTATTAATTCCATTGTGTAAAGGTTCAGTATAAATGTCAAATTACAAACAACTGAATGGAATTTGTTTCAGAATCTAAAGAAACTTTTATGACCATCTACATGAGCAGTAAATTAAATATAGGAAAATGCCTGATTTACACTGAAAAATGAAAAACGCAGAGGAAAATATGACAATAAATGATGATAAATCACTCAGAAAAGACAAAAACAATCATTTGGAAGTTGTGACAAAAATAGTTTGGGACAAATTTGATATTCAGTTTGACTTCTGTAGAGTAGGAATCCACTGTTGGAAGGTTGATGGGATACGGTGGAAGGCAGGGGTGGGGGGGTGATGGGGGGGTTTTGGAGATTGAAGGGGGAGTGTTTGAAACTGAAGGAAACAATTAGTCCAAAACGTCTCAGGGTGTGTTTGGCCTTCGACCACACTCGTTTTTAATGTCAGGAGTATAAAAAGAGCTCAAGTGTTTCCAGATTATTTGCTGTGTTTTCTCCCTGACACATAACTGTTTTGCAAGGCAGCGGTTTCGCTCGTGATACTTTGGCGTGTTCATATGAATTAGAGATCACGGAGAAGGAGTTTTAAGAAGCAGCTGTAGTTTTATTACAGCGGTTCTGGTCGGTAGGAATTTTGTTTAGATATTTCCTTATTTCCTGAAGCTTATCTGTAAATCACTGATCTCGCAGACTGCCAGAAGGTGTCTCGTGCAGTGATTCCTGTCAAGGATTATACATGCGTTTGCGAGATAATAATAGCTGTACTTGTCTCTTTTTGCAGTGGCTCCTTTAGGTGATGCTCAGGGCTGATTATCAGAGAACAGATCAACAAACAGCCATGAGTTCTGGAAACGTCAATCCCACATTATTTTCTTATGACATGACGGCGTAAATGCTAAGACGCTGAACAGAGACGGCACTTCCCATGGTGTATCTTGTCTCTGAGTTGTCCCAGGAGGAGCGGGGGTGTATGTGGGTTTTTTCTTTTTCTTTTTTTTTTTTTTTTTTTACACTTTCTGATCTGCACCCCCCCCTCCTCTTTCCATCTTTCTTCCCTCTCATCTTCACAGCATATGTTCTGAATAAAACTTGCGGTGTGCTCAGTCTTCCACATTGTCTACTTTTTTGATCCTTCATTCTCATAAATCATCTCCCTAATTTGCCTGTGAATTAGATGGTGCGGGACATGTAGACTTTTAGGACAGGGCTCAAGGGCGGCGAGAAGACAGAGAGCCCACCCCTTGACTTTACGGGAAATGGGAGGCTGATCCACAATAGCAAGACTATTTAGAGGACTTGTCTGGCTGCAGGGATTTTGCCTCCCAGCGCTAAGATAACTGTGGTGGATTGTTTTTATTTACTCATAATTAAAAACAAGAATAAAACACATTTGCGTTGTTTGTTTTTATGTGCTCTTTTATAAGCAAGAGATTGAGCAAATCTGCACATGTATACACAAAGATGCCAGCGTACAATGTGTGTAAGTGTGTACGTAGGCAGGCGCTGTACAAAAACTTAAATCTCTTGTGTACAATTCATATATTACAGGATAATTTACAAGCTATTAAAATGATTATTGTTGAGGTGGATCATATTCTCCAATTAAGCTTTTAGTGTACCAGCCAAGACTTTGGATGTTTATGAGCTGCAGTTAGTCTGTCTGTCTCCAGCCTGTCTGTAACCTCGAACAGAAATGCAACACTCAAAAAAAAAAAAAAAAAACATACATGCACACCTGCTGCTAGCTTTATTAAGGGGTTCTGATCATCTGGGTGAATGTTATAATACATTACATGCTGTTATAGCTCTGAAATTATTTCCATAGGTTGATGTGGGTTAATTTACTGCATAATTGAGAAGCTAGTTAGTGCG
This sequence comes from Ostorhinchus cyanosoma, assembly GCA_029814465.1. NCBI lineage: Eukaryota > Metazoa > Chordata > Actinopteri > Kurtiformes > Apogonidae > Ostorhinchus > Ostorhinchus cyanosoma. Next base: position 21,144,532 of record JAPTYQ010000029.1, read on the forward strand.
TCTGTGTTGGATCATAAATGTTCCATGGCGTAGTTGTATAACATTCCATTACTTTTGTTTATGTTGCTTAACATTATGCAAATTACATTTTACCTGTAATAGTTTTTTTTTTTTTTTTACTTTATCAAGTTATGTTTGAAACCACAGAAAAAAAAAAATAGTTTGAGATGCTGTGTTGAATGTAAATGGACACAGAATGTGACGATCCGGAAATAAACATAGAAAACATATAATAGATATTTCAGATAAGAAAAATAATAAGGTAATTTGAACATGTACGGCCGAAGTGCATCTCTAAAAAGCTGGAACAAGGCTGGAAAATCAAGTGTCATTAAAAATAAACAGCTGGAGAAACATTTTGCAACTACTTCGGTTAATGAACAACAGTTATGATCATGACTGGATACAAAAAAAGCACCTTACAGAAGCAAAAACTCTCAGAAGTAAAGATTGGGAACATGTGGAAAGATGTGTATTCTGCGAAATATTGCATCATCAAATTCTGAATAATGTCCCTCAACATAAAATTGCAAAGACTTTGAATATCTCATCATCTCCAGTTTCAAAGTCAATGGCATGGTTCTGAAAATCTGGAGACAAAACTGAAAATCGATTGTCAGGCCCTCAAGCAGCACTGCATTAAACTTAGGCCTGATTGTGTAACGGAAATCATTGCATGAGCTCAGGAACACTTTCAGAAGTCAGTGTCTGTAAACACAGTTCACTGGGCCATCTATAATCACAGGTTAAAGCCAATGAAGTCTGTGAACATGACCGGGAAATATCATTTTATCTCTGGGCCAAAGTTCATTTAAAATGGGATGAAGCAAAGTGTTCTGTAGTCAGAGAGCGACCAATAAGGGAAAGTTTTGTTTTTTTTTTTCATAAAATGGTAAAAAGAAATTTCACTTTAACTGTTTGATATGTTTTCTTTGTTCAAATGGGAATCAAATATAGGTTAGTGTGATTTGCAAATCATGCATTCTGTTTGTATTTACATTTTACAGCATCCTAACTCTTTGGAATCAGGCTTAAATAATTGTTACTTGAATACTTCATCACATTTTAAGTAAAAATAAATGAACAAATGGTGCCAGGCACAACAAACCCCACCCTTCGGAAACGTTTTACCTGATTTGCCCTATCTCTCATCATTGCGAGAATGTATTTTTGGTGACCTTGACCTTTGACCTACATTCACCAAAATTTAATAGGATCTATTCTGGACCACCTCACACCTTTCCTGAAAATTTCATGGAAATTGTTCTGGTAGTTTTTGTGTAAAGTTGCAGACAAACAAACAAATGCACAAACAGACAAAAAAAAAAAACGAACCAAAAACAATACCCTCGCCTCCCCTTTGGGGGCGGGGCAATAAATGTAAAAATAAATGGAGATGTAAACTATGGAGAAACAAAATAGTTTGCTTGTTTTCTGTGGAAAGAACTTAATTCAGTTCACAGTCATGTGGTTTGGAGGCATTTTTAGAGTTGATCAGGTTTTTAGGGAACGAAATTAGGACCTGGATACAGAAAAGGTCAATGAAGATGCATGTGAAATAACTATTCTCCATATATTTAATAGTATATGAAACCACACCTTCTCTTAACTGTAACTATAGCACATTTAGTGCCCAAACTTTGGGACGTTAACTTCACTTTGTGATTGCAAAATCCTGGAAGGCAACAAAGAAGCAGATTATTTTAAGTTTCTGCATATCCACCACATGTAGAAATATACACTAGTGGCATTTTCTTCTAACAACTGGGCTGTCATACATACTGGGTTCAGTCAGCAGATATCCTCATGCCCCCATAAACACTCATCAGGGTGCACGTTACTAACAGCAGAAAACAGCATTGCAACATTATCCAGAGATTAGCACCAGACACGGTCAGCAACAGAACAGTGCAGAGCCTCAGATCTGTTGTCAAAAAGGCTCAAATTGAATCAGGGTGTGTGAGATGTCATCACCATGGAGCTTAGCAGGACCGTCTTTAAACGAAAGGGGCTGGCATCCCTCCACTTCATACTGATATTGTAAAACCGCTGTTAAGTAATTACATTGCAATACAGGAATGATGGAAACACTGACTTGGTTTGAAGCTTCTTTCCATTTCTAATAGTTTTTGGGGTTTTTTTGCAGCTGATTTAGAAACACGCTTCACTGATGTGTGAAGAACTATTACAGTACCCATTAATAATAGAGTTTTATATTCTACATGATAAAAAAAAAAGCCAAAGCAGCCAAAAGTCAGTGGTCATAAATGAAAAACACCTGTGTGCATTGATTTAACATGACTGGATATTGCGTCCACGCCTTGACGTTTTTGTTTTAAACACATGATGTGTAGTATCTCGACCAACTGCTACATAGACATCACTTGCCTCAGGGAGGAAAAGAAGGAAGCACTTGCTAACAGTTTCCAGTGGTTATAGGTAAAGGGTATTTCCTGGTTACCACTTCACTATTTCCAACTGTTGGTGTGACTGCTGTAGACATGCAAAACAACCGGGAAAGCAAGTCTTTTACATTAGCCTGCCATGTGTTATATTAAAAAAGAACAAAACATTTACATCTACAGATCGATCAATACTGAATATTTAAATGTTGAGGATCAGCGATGTCACACTCATTTTGTTTCAGGGGACACAAACAATCCAATATGATCTGAAATGGACCAGTAAAATAATAACAATGGCAAAAGTAAAATTACATAATGAAAATATTTAAGTCAAAATACGCTTTAAAACTTAAGAAGAACATGAGCAATCATTAACAATCTGGAATTCCTTTAGAAAAAATAAGTACAATTTTAACAATGTTATGTCTCCGTTTATCCTTTACACATGTACATTACAACTTGTACATTCCAGTGGATTTACAAATGCTAAAAACAGTTATTAACGGATATATTATTGTTAAAATTGCATTTACTTCTCTTAGGACATTTCATGTTGTTCATTTTTGTTCCGGTTGTTTAACATTCTAGCAGCACGACTATTGATTGAATTCTTAACAAATTGGGTTTATAGATTACCAGTGACCCAGAATAGATGTGGTTACATTTTGGGAAAAGTTCAATTATTTATTTATTTTAAATCTTTTTTTTCTCCCTTTATTTATAATGGGCTGGATCGATGCCAAAATAAGCTACAATACATGCGAGGGGCGGGGCTTGTTATGCCTGGCACCACTTGTTTTGTCTGTGACCCTTGAATTAAAATAACTTTGATATCCTTAATTGTTCATATCGTCATTGTAATTTTTGCATTTCACAAATTCGTGCCATGAGCCCCTTTGTCCCATGTGCTTTATATTTAACTCCCCTGGTGAAAATCCTAGTCAATAAATCACCCATTCTAATTGTTACTGAATACACTCACTTCTGGGTAACTGTTAAACTAAGGCACAATACACAAATGTGAATCACTCGAAAATAGCCTTAAAATAGTTCATCATAAGTAAATGTGGAACTGAACCTTTAAGTAGTTTTAAAAGTCTTGGCTATATCAGTTCTTTTAATCTCTTTATTTTCCCACTTGACAGGACTAATATTACCTATTATTGGATCCGACTTCTGCTGATATTTTTGTAAAACATCCTATAGTGCTTGTTTAATTAATCTCAATGTAAAACCCTGAATGTGGATGCATGTTAAAAGTACAGGAGCTTATTTGTGGTGACTTTATGAGACTGTGTTTGGAAGATTTGGCCTTGACTACTTGGTCGTTCACAGCTACAGGTCACATGATGTGGGAGAGTCCAAGGTCAAGGAGGTCACTTCCTGTTCCCTTTAAAGAGGTGCAGGGCTCTGACTGGGGACAATAGAGTACACGGAAGTACTTGTGTAGTATGGGGCACATAAAGAGTCTTTTCATTGGCCCACAAAGTCCAAGACCTTTCCATTCACAGAGGAATTTAACTTTCCCCACAAGTTGCTTGCTTTGGATTTGTAGTACTCTCCCCCACCTTCTGCAGTATCATGCTAATCCTGACCAGTTTATACGTAATTTGCGAATTACTGAGGAATCAGAGTTTCATACACAGGCTCAGATCGCTCTGGATCACAGCTCGGCTTTTGGTGAAGTTCAGAGTGTTTAACCTTTACCGACTTGTGGCTCTATTCAGCTTTGAGGACTATCAGTGCGGAGATGAAATTACATATCTGCTGTAGACGGTCAAATCAACAACATTTGATTCCACTCACCACATTCACCTTGGATTACCTTTCTGCTTTTGTGGGTGTGTGTCTGTTCTCTGGTGTCGTTTTTTTTTTTTTTTTTTTTAGGGCACTCACTTCCAACGTCAAAGCTCATTATGTTGTTTATGTCTAATATAAGCCGCAATATTTTTTCCATTTATTACATTTAAATGAGACTTTTCTACTTACAGTATTTTAGCGACATTAAGTTAAGGGAATATTAGAAATGCCCTTTACCCTCTCTGTCTACCTACTGTGTCGGCTAATAGCAGCCCTTGGGGCAGCTTTGGCTTCTGTAACAGAGAATGTAAATCTCCTGAGCTCTACATTCTCTCATTAATAAAATGCCTTTCTAAAAAAAATAAAAAAATAAAAAAGATCTCTCATCAATTTTATGAGGAGCATGTCATTGTTGTTTTACATGCAAAGCTCTGAGTGTGAATTTATCATTTATAGATCAACAATTAAAAGCAGAATTCTCTTAAAAACTGGATATTTTATATGGTATGTAATGGCATGTCATATCTGTACGGTATTGAATATTATGGAGTAGCCCATGAGCTGTCCACATACAGGTATAACTCAATTGTGCAATTGTGGATGAATTGGCCCAATAATGAGACCCAGTGACCCGGGCCCCCCACCTACCCGTCCCATTTTAGGGGCATTTATGGCCTCAAACCTATAGGTAGATTTTTTTTATGATGGCAGTAAAGTTGTGCCGTAGTTAATCTCCTAATGACGTCTCCTTTCCTTTGCCACCAGTGAGTCTGGGTTTGAGCCACAGGGACCAATGGATGCCTGCAAGATGTGGAGAAACAGGATTTTGTTTTTGGGGATGCAAATTCTAAGGAGCAGGACTTAAAGTCTTAGATTTTGTAGCCATGAAATGAGGAGAGGGCTTCGCTTTCGCTGTGTAGTGTGAAGTGTGCTGTGATATGTATTTGACGAGGCATAATCCAGAGGTGTGAGATCCATGGTGGCTGAGAGTGCTAGGGGGAAATTTTTGCTAATGGAAAACAAATGGGCCACACTTCACTTTCACATTTTCGTTTTTAGGGTATAAATTTGCAAATGTGCTTTGTAAATACATTTTAACGGTCTTATTTAAATAATTTTGACTTGTCAAGCTGTGCAGTTTGCCTTTGCATGCATGAATGTCCACAGGTGGAAGTGTAAATGTTATAGTCAAGTCAGTCGGTGTGTGTTATTTTGTTAGCGTCTACTACTGTATGTAACTTTACTTAAAGACACAGTATACTCTGATAGTGACACTGGTACACCAGCAAAACAGTTACCGCCCTTTTTCCCTTTCTGTCTCCACTGTCCATCTTCCCTCCTCCTTCCTCTCTCCTCTCCTGGTTGCAGTTGTATTTGTGCGCCTTGGGAAGATTACAAAGAGGTGCTTTGTGAGGGGATGCAGCTGCTGAAATCCGACTAGATCCAGCTGAAGAGAGAAGGGAGCAGGTGGGTCAACAACGCCACCCTGCCGTTCCCAGAATATCAGGCTGCAGAGCTTGTGCCTCCCTCCCCCACCTACACACACACACACACACACACATGCACACACATCCTCAGAGCACCCCAACCCCATCGCAAAACACACAAACAAACATTATACTATGTCAAAATACAAACACAGTTAACACCCACAAAACAGCAATGCAGCAATATGCACATGTCAGAGGACTGCCTCAGTGGAAATACTGCCCACTCAAACAAGTGTGCATCACTGGATCCCTTCATTTGGTAGGAGACTGTTGGCAGAAAGTTAGAAAATAAGCGCAATTATTTAATCGACACACAAACACCACCAAAGTGCTGCCTCACTAAGGCCTTCTGCTGATTCTAAGTTGTTACTTCGTGACTTCCTGGTAGGAGTTTTCTTTAACGGCAGTAATAACAAGGCCAGTCAAAGTGTTGAAGAAAGTGGAGGAAGATCCTGTCAGCTTTGCTAGGTCAACATGTTAACAGATCAGAGTGCTGCCAAAATGTTGGATTTTTGCATAGCAATAGGGACGATGGTAAGATGAGCCTCATCCGGATTTGTGCGGCTCAAAGAGGTGGTAGGAGATGGAGAGGATAAAAGATCAGGTGTCACGTCATCTTTTCTGCAGGGGACACGATGCTGGACGTTGGCGACGGAAAATTCGCCAAATACAGATTTGCTTTATTATTGTAGTTTTTATGCAAGAATGTAAAGGCCTCTCGGCACAATGAAGTATTGAAGTTGAAAAATGAAAAATGATGTTTCTTTTGCTTTATCGTCTCCATCTACACTCTTAATTAGCTCCAGCTTCAGACAAGCTGCTTTTTTATGCAAACTTCAACCAAAATATGGATGAATTTCGTATTAACTCTGCATATGTTTTCTCTCTGCCGTCATGTTTCATAAACAAGCTTTTTGATAATCATAAAAGCAATATGCTAATAGGATGCGAAGGAGTTGGACAATATGGAGAGCTGTCGTCTCTGAGAGCTTTTATTTGGCCTTATAAAATATGTTGAGTTTGGAGAAGTCTATGTATGCTTAATGAAAGTTTTGACGCACATTGCTCCCTCCCCCACACGTCAGTATACCCGTAACCCCTACAAATGTACAATAATTCAACGACAGTGATAATAACTTCTTCTGTCCTGCAAATATGTCTGCCCTCAATATGCTAGAATGTCATTTCATACGCTTTATGCCCCGCAGGACTGCACCCTGAAAGAGCCCACTGTCCCACACACTTAGTATTCCAGCCTTCAGATACTTTTGCAGCCATTCCTCTCATGTGAGCAACTAGTTGACGGCTAATCAACACTGAGTCATATGTATGTTTCCACTTGTTCTTAAATAACCCCTGTCATTGTTTCAACAGGAACATGCTATTATAATTCCACCGATATTTGGGATGCTCTTTTCCAGCTTGCTTCCATGTAGGTCTCATTATGCGTCTCTCTGTGCATGTGTTTATGAAGGGAAGCTGTGCAGTGTGATGCTTTTTTACTATGAAGGTCAATGTTTGTATACGTCATAGCTTTTTGAAATTCGTTTTGCCTCTTGGGACGCTTATAAAGGAGGACGATCAACCAAATGAACTAGTATGCAAGTTTTGTTTTCTAATCATCATCAATGGAAACTCTCCGCTATGCAGCAAATTATATAAAACTATGGAATAAACAGGTGCTATAGATTACTGCACCCCCTGATGGGGAGGCAAGGGGTGTTGCTTTTGATTTAGTTTGCAGCAAAACTATTGGTTGAATTCATACCAAATTGAGTTTATAGATTCCCAGTGGCCCATAATAGATGTGGTTACATTTTGGGGAAAGTAGGTCAAAGTTCACATTTTTGATGAATTGTTCAAATCTTTTTTTTCTTCTCCTTTTTACTTATAATGGGCGAAGTTTCACGTCTATAAAAACATCAATTTTGTTTCAGTTTACCTCAAACCTGGTACATCTATAGAGTTAATTGATATGCTGACATCACCACACGTATAGACATGATGACATCAGCTGGATCGAAGTCAAAGTAAGCTACAATATGTGCAAGGGGCGGGGTTTGTTGTGCCTGGTACCACTTCTTGAAGCTGTAGGAAGTAGAATTCAGATGGGAAAGTGACAAAAGTTAAGTCACAAGTAGTCTTTTATTCCCTTAAACATCTTGAATTACAGGTAATTATGGAATCTTTTCCCCAGTGACACCACAAACTTAAAGTATATAACAGTTATAATCAGGGGCGTGGCTACCAATTGTGGGCCCCATGAAAGCTAAACGTTTTGGGCCCTTTGATAAAATTCAGTATCTTGTTGATCTGTCGGGGGGGCAAACATAATGTCACTTATGAGTGAAAACGAAACTTAACATGCAACTTCCGATTCCCGACTTCAATGCGGATCTTGCACGAAATTTTCACATCCACTGGACCCCCTTCTCTGCTCTATGCCCCCCCCTCAAATGAATTTGTCATGTTTATCTTCCTTATCAGTGCCCCAGGTTATAATTATAT
>JAPTYQ010000029.1:21316042-21337214 GCA_029814465.1 Ostorhinchus cyanosoma
GAGAGTGAAGTGTCAAGTTCATCAGTCAAAGCTGCAGTCTGGATCTTTTTCTTGTGGTTGTGGTTCTGTCAAAATCTGCCTTTTAAATGAAGACATCTCAAACATACTACAGTAAAAAAAAAAACACTTCTTTTCTAATCTCTTTGTTCGGATGTGTGATACTGTTAGTCCAGGTGAGTTAGAATTACTGTGTGACACTATACATATTTTGTCCTCTAGAGGGAGCTCTAACATAGCAAAAGTACAGAATTGTATTATTATTATTATTTTTTTTTTTTATATATACATTTTTTATAAAATCTAAACTTACCTGGGCCCAGGTCAGTGTTTTGTCAGTCAGGTGATAGTGCACCATTCCCTGGTGCTCATCCTTTAGTTGACTTCCTGTGGTAGGAGGGACATTAAAATAGTCTTTAATAACATATATCAAGAAATACACGAAAAAGATATTATCAGGTACTTAGACATTTTAGTGACAAACAGCATAATCCACTGCATGATAGATGACATCTGATCTGATTTCCTGTCATTAAATTACAGATACTAATGCAGGGGTTATATCTGAATACATTATGTTTGGTAAAAACCCTCTATGTACAATATAATATCTTATTCTGTTGGTTTGTATCTTTTTACTACATAGGAATGCCTTCTTTAATCATTTACTGATTATGTTGTTAGAAAAGCTATTGGGGCAAACTGATCATGAAAGGTGGGATGGTATACTAGGAGCTGTCTCTGGATGCTCATTTGCCAGCATGTGCTACAAAATTTACCATTTTTCTTAATCACTATATATTGTTTGAATTTGTGCCAACTTTATTAAACAATTAATCAACTAGCAATTTAAATGTGCTGAGATATTTCTTTGATTAAGTAGTTAAAATAAGTACATTACAGGACAACTGGTAGTCTGTAACACTGATGATAACCATAAAAGCAGGAGCATCTACTGTTTCAGAGACTACTACAGTGTTTTTCAACCTTGGGGTCACCTGGAATTCAAATGGGGTCGCCTGAAATTTCTAGTAATTGATGAAAAAAAAATTACTAATAAAAAATATTTTTTTAATGATTCAATATATATTTCATTATAATTAAAAACCTGCCCGGACACAGTCAGAAAACCAGGCTGAAAAGAGAATGAGAGAATTTCTTTGCCTGCCTGGCCCCACTAAGACATCTCCAAGAGAAAAATCTCTCCTTTTTGAATATCTGGGGTTGCCAGAAATTTCTGATATTAAAATGGGGTTCAAAAAAAGTTGGGAACCACTGGTCTACTATGAGACCTGTATTTGTTAATTTAACCTCTGACCTGGGAAGGTGCTTTCGATGAAGTCTTTAAATAGCAGCAGGTCACTGTCCTCCAGCTCAGCCTCTATATGCACTTTAGCCAGCAGGGTGTAACCACTGCCAAACTTGCTCTTCAGGTGTTGGGGACTCCCGAGGCACTTGAATTGACCATTGACCATCACTGCCAGCCTGGTACACAGGGCCTCACACTCCTCCATACTATTCCAAACATAAACAAAGAGATGCACTTTAAGAATCCTTCGTTGGTTCAGAGGTAGAGTAGAGTAAACGGGGCTTACCTGTGAGATGTGATAATTATGGCCTTTCCAGATTCTCGTGTGCGTGTAACAGCATCCCACAGCAACCTTCTGGCCACAGGATCCATCCCAGTTGACGGCTCATCCAGGAAGATGACAGGGGGTCCACCAATCAGAGCCATGCCTGCACTCAGCTTCCTCTTGTTCCCACCACTGCACATTTATGCCGACATTAATAACTGCCATTCAGAGTATCATATATTTTACATGGTCTTCATTCTTCTTACACTCTACGTACCTGTAGCTACGAACAAGTTTGTCAGCATGAGGCTCCAGCAGCAGAGACCTTAGGACATTCTCCACACAGCCAGCTACGTACTTCTCTGGTATTCCTCTGAGCCTGGCATACATACTCAGAGTTTCTCTTCCGGTCATGTGGTCGAGCACGGCATCAAACTGAGGACAATAACCAATGCGCTGCTGGACCTGCAGTGCGTAGATAATGTTCATTTTCAAACCTCTGTGTTCTGAAAGCAAGACTCATCACTGATAATATTCCATTTTTCAACCACCAGTACACTCTGTTCATACCTTCTTGATGTCCCTCAGGACGCTGTATCCATCAATGTAGGCATCCCCAGAGGTAACGCTTTCATCACCTGTCAGCATTTTAAAGGTGGTGGTCTTGCCTGCTCCATTGAAGCCCAGCAGGCCGAAGCATTCTCCTTTCCCCACGGCTAGAGACAGTCTGTCAACAGCCAGAAGAGTTTCCCCACTACTGTACACCTGAGAAAGAGAGATAAGACCCGATTTATTGTACATTATCATATATCCCAGAGGTATCGCTTTTGTGGCGCATATATTCAAACCCTTTTAAAAATGCAATATGTACCATTCATTACAAAATGCAAATGGTGTTAAAACTAGGTTGTGTCACATCAATTCACAATTACCCGTCAGTATATTGTAATTCAAGCGGTGGGAGAAGAAAGAAGACTTCAGGACTTAAGTCTTGGTTGTTTATGTAACAGGAGGTTTTGTACACTCATAGGTGAGGTAAGGTGATAAATATAAAATTGACAGATATAATTTTAGACGTTCAGATTCAGAGTGCTGCAAGATTTTACCCAAAAATACAATGTCTCCTCATCTTATATAAAAAGTGCAACTCTCACTCCTGTTAGATTATGAATGCAGTCCACTAACATAAACAAACAAGAAGCTTCTAGCTCAACACACCTTCAATATTGCAAATAAGAAACTCCCCATTGGGTCCTACCTTGCTGAGCTCCTGCAATACGAGCGGGCTGCCGACCATGGACTCTACCATCGGCTGGCATTCAAGAACCCTCTTCCTTTCCTCAGCCACATCCCTGTCCTCTGGGAGCAGAGCTGCATCCTCTATTAGTGGTAACTGAGATAGAAACGCACAAGAAACATTTGCCCATGAGCCAAGCAAAGGGACAAGTAATATGTTATAACTGTGTTTGTTCAAAAAAGCAGAATGATTTATTTATTCAATAAGTAAAGATTGTAATACAGTTGTTGGTTGCTACGAAATTTGTGCAGAAACAATGAAAACCTTGATGAATTTCACACATCAAAGTAAAAACAAAAGACAACAATCACACAGACAAGGCAGCCCATATTACACTGCTCGCTTTACAGTTCTTTCAATCTCTACCTGTTTACGTCTTCGTCCAAGGGTGGAGATGAGTCGCCGGAGAGTGCGAACACACTGCAGCTCAATAGCAAACAGCAGGATAATAAAGACTACACCCTGCACCGAGAAGGCCACAAGAAAGCGTCCCACACCAGGCTCCGCCATCGAGAAGTAATTTTGTTGGTATGTGATGTCTAGAATAAAAGAAGCATTATGTTAGATCAAGGTAATGAAGGTATAACAATGCACCTTGAGATTTAATAAGTGTATACTCTGGAAATGGAAAAATGGATTTCAAAAAGACAAAATCTATACAAAAAACTGTGGTAACTATAAGAACAGTCTGATTCTTAAAACAATATGTACTTAAAGTCAAAAACACATGTTAATTTAGTGATGTTGATGCTGCATTAAAAAATGTAAATTGTAATTCTCAATATCAAAATAAGGAAACATCACCATTCTAGTTTCTGTTAGTACTAACCACATTATGATTCATTGTTATCATATAAATGATGAATTCTAACTAAAATAATGTACCACACTAGAAGAAAAGTAGAGACCTGCACAGTTTCTGAGGCTCCATTTAAGCAAAACTTACTTAAATAATTGCAGATCCCTTTGCTTAAAGGGCTGGCGGTGCAAAATGAGATGAATTCATAGTTCTGGTAGAACTGGCTGAAAGACATGCCCAGGCAATAGTTTGGGAAGATCAAAAACACCTTATCTAGTAGGTGTGACAGGTCCTGCAGGTTCAACTCTGAAGAAGGAATAAGAAAGGAGACAGTTAAGAATAACAACTGAATGATAACATCCTGGTGAATACAGGAATATGCAAACACTCACCTGGAATGGTCATGATGGTGACAGCTAGGAAGGTAGCTGTGCCTGAGATCATGTTGAAGATAGTAAGGCGGGTGTAAGCTGAGGCAGCGGTGGAGAAGAGGAAGCTGAGCAGGTACATTAGTGGAATAACAGCCCAGCCATAAAGCAGCAGCAACAACAACACGTCTACCAGGTGGTTCTCCTCTACAAAAGCTTTGACTCCAAAGGCCTTGAATACAACCTGAGAGCAAAAAACAAAGACATATACTTTCTTTCTGGCCTTGAGTGCAAAGGAAATCATTTTAAAAAGTAAAAAAAAAAAATACATATGGAAAATTAGTCTTTTTTCGTCTTATCAAGAATATTTTTTGTCTTGAATACAACAAGTCTTTAGCTAATTACAGCAAACTAATGAGCCAACACAGATAATAATCCTAATTTCCACATTAAATACAATACTGACCAACATGAGGAGACACGGCAGTAGGAAGTTGACCAGGTCCCACAGCAGAGCAGAGAACCAGAAGTTTGACAGATAGACGCCGCTGACCTGCTGCACATGTTTAGACTTGAGAGATGACTCCGTTACCAGCAGAAGGGCGAAGGTGCTGGACAGGGAGGCCATACCGTACATTAGGTTGACGGCGATGGCAAAGCCTGTCTTACCCCTGTAGATGAGAGAAAAGAGTGGAAGATTAGGAAAGAACAGATGAGGAGGTGGGAATGAATTAATGGTAAGGGGACATAACAACTAATGCTGAAAGGGGAAAATGAATGAACAGCAAGGACGGTGATAGCTACATAAAACATGATGATACCTTCAGCACCTTTTAAACTTTGATCTTCAGGTCTGAATAAATAACCATGAATAACCCAGGACAGATTTCATAAACAGAAAGGCCTCACTGATGGTCATTTGATCCATTTTTCCATCTTAAATACCCATCTTAGAACTCTGATCAGGAACCTCTAGTCTCTTTCCGACCGTTAGTTTTGTGTTTCCTCTTTGGTCTAAAGATCCTCAAAGATAAAGCAAATTAGTTTGTTCACGTGTGACAAAGTAATCATCATTTTCAGGTCATTTCTTTGTGACTATAAAGTAATGTGACCTGTATTGGGCCTGAACTTTGTTCCCGCTCCATCTGTCACATGATTTCCTTTGTAACTCCATAGTAACGTATTGAAGCACAGTGAAAAACTGTATAAACACAGCTTTATGAAAGTCAGTTAAAATAAAAAAGCTGGAAAATGTTCAGTAATGCAACCCCCCAAATCACAAATATTTTAGGGGGTTAAACTATTATTTTATCAGGGTATATGTCCCTAGAATCACTGCTTTTGATATTTCATACAAAACTTCCCTTGAGAAACTTTAAATCATTATTAATTCATTATCAAGTGCTAAATACCTGGTTTGTGTAAAATAATACTCAAAATCTCTTTTTCCTTCTTAATATCCACTTGACTCACTACTGCAGTCACTCCATAAATGCCTTCTTGCTCTCTCTCCACTTACTCTGTGAGATGGCTCTTGGCGATCTCAGACAGGTTACGCGGCATGGGATAATTGCTTGTTTGGATTGAAGCGTTCGGACCCGCCAGAAGCTTGAACAAAGCATTGTCCACCATCATGAGGGCTGTGGCAGGTGTGTGGTAGCCCTGGTTGTTGAAGTACGCTGTTGCTTCTATGAAGTGGTTGCTCCTGCCACGGAACGCGGCTCCTACCACACAGCGCTCATTGAAGCTGCCACCTTCTTCCTCCGCCTGCGTCAGGATGTAATCTGTAAAGTCTGAGGGAACAGAAGAAAAGCAGCATATGGGCAATAAATATCTAGCCGAGCAATTAAGTTAAGAATGGATTTCTACTGTCATTGGTTTTCAAGAGTACTGAAGCGACTGCAAGTTGATCTCTGCTTGTTTTTAGATGCCCGTTCTCTGTAGACTTCAATGTTTGGCTGGTCTGTTCTGTGCTTTTTGATTAAAGGAATAGTAAAGCTCTTCCATTAGTATGTGATGTGATGTATCTTGAAGGTCTGGTGTGTTATATTTATTTGTAAAAAGACTTCACGACACAGAGAGGCGACTGCTCTATCCATAGATACGAACAGCTTAGTCAAAAGTCAAAAAAGCATAACTGTTACTATTTTTAGGTGACTAAAATCTAATAAAAACATAATTTTGCATATTTTGTTTCATGCTCAAAAGTTGATCTCTCTAAATGTCCCAACATGTCACACACTAAACCTTTAATATGTTTTCAGGAGGACAGTTTTCAATAATTTCACATTTTTTATTTATGGTTTTGTAGCTATAACACTATTGTCATCTAATCCAGACAAAGGATGATTTGCTAATATTGTATATAATAAAGCTGTTGAAAGCTACCAAAAAGCTCGGAACCACTTTAACCTATCAAAATATTAGGCCCAGCCTGGTGAAAACTTTCATTTCACATCACTGTAGCAGAAACACAGATCCAATTGTGTGGATGTAGTAGTTCTTAGAACCATTCATTCGTTATCTCTCCATTAATCTTACCAGTGATGTTGATGAGTTGTGCGAGCTGCGCCGGGAGCTGGGAGGTGTATGTTTTTGCCAGAGCAGAGGCCAGGGGCCCCTCATCAGGCAGGGCCATGGGTACCCTGGTGGGACCGTAGCGGCTGAGTGCCAGCCTCAGCTGAGGAGCGTCCTGGTGACCGGGAAGGGTGCGTGCCACGATCAAGGCCACAACAGTAAAAACCAAAGGGACCAGGAACTGAGCCACCATCACCTTCCAGTTCCTCCAACTGTACAGCGCTCTCTTCAGGAACATGGCATAGAACTGTTGCAAGTGTAGTCTTATCTAGTGGACGAGGAGAAGAGGCTGAAATTGTAGCAATATCTACACTCTGTTAAGTTATAGAACTATTTATATAAAAACTCCACATAATGTTACATTTCTCTACCCCTGTATCTTATCTCACCCCAGTGTTGAGCTTGATGTTGGAGCAGTCCTCTGAGATGAGTGTACCACTGTCTGTAAAGTCAGTGACATCGGTCATACCACTGATGCTACTGGCATCATCTGTAGTCCAGTCATTGGAGCGTCTCTCGTGTTGATACTGCAGAGCAGGCAGCTGGATGGCCTGGATGTCCAAACTAGAATCCACCAACTTGCCGACTCTGAAGACATATTTTAATATAACAAAATTCAGTCATTTCAAGAAAATTTATTGTGAGAGTCATGTATTTCTAATATTAGGGGATGAATCCAGAGCGAATTTTAAGATAAATTGGTCAAATTATTGTGTCAGCATTATGACAGATTATGACATTCAGTTATTAGTACTTTCTGAGTTTAGTTACATCTATCAACACCTCTTGTGCCTGCATTTAAATGAAGTCTTTCTAAACCTCAACAATGACAGCTTACAATGGTAGAACTACAAGTACTTGATTTAGACTTGCTAATCAGCCATTTTAAATCTAAAAAAAAAAAAAAAGAAAGTAATACATTCAGCAATAATGATTACAATGAGGTCAAGATTACTGCTGAGTGTAATTCTGTTTGACTTGGCTGCAAAAATAGTGCCAGAAGGGAACTAGAGCACCAAATGTTCTAACAGACAGCCGCTTTTTGGTTGTAAAAATACTGTATAAGGCCAGAACACACTGATAGTCTCTCAGTATGACTTGTAAATAATGAGGCCTGTGAGGCAGACATTCGTACTAGCTCCAATTATAACGTCACACACTCGACTGGTTGAGTTAGCCGTCTGCTGTGGAAGTACACTCCTACCCGTTGCCACAGATACAAATAAATGCGTGTCCACAGGGAAGCTGAGAGCTGCTCTCAGTAAGCAGCAGGCAGCTATGACCAAGATGTGTGATCAAGAGAGAAAAAGACACACTACTACAACATCTGCTTGTATGTAAATTTTTTTTTCACCTTGGTGCAGTTTACAAGTTCAGCTCCCACATATTGGAATTCTAAAACATGTTATAATTACATGAGTTTTGCAAAATGAGTTCTATTATGTTAAAATATTTTACCTTGTACATTAAAATTTCTATTGTTCCCATCTTGAAAGTGCAGCTTAATTGAAAATGTGCCTTGCAGCAGCAGTAATTCTGAACCCACTCATGTGGAAAATTAAATGCTCACGCCTTTGTTCATGTCTTATTTTTCTTACCTTAAGAAAACCTCTTCCATTGTCGTTACAGATGCTCCATAGCTAGCAATACCCAACTCTTCTCTGTTCATCTCCAGCTCAGCAAACAGCAATTCAAACCTTAAGGGAAAAAGGTGCATCAAGAAATGCATTACCCTGAAACTCGTTGCGGGAAGAATGCAATAACTCAGCATTACTAGATATGCTCCTGATAGAAGTAAAACTGACAAATACTCCTTCTATATCACCTACTAGAGTTGAGTAATGTTTTGCAGCTTTAGTTTGTTCACTGAATGGCAGTTAATGCTATGATGGGATCCAATTTGTTGCATAAACAGTGACCTTTAGGATATAAAAGAACACCAAACAAACAGCACCAGGAGGGATGTTATAAAGGAAGAATATTGTAAAGACAGAATGAAGGAACATTTTTCTTTTCCGTTTCCCTCTTTTAGACTGGTCGTTAAGAGACGTTGATCATTTAAATACCCCATTAAGGTATTGTGAATTCTGCACAATTCCTACTGCTCCAAGCCCTCTTTATAATCTCAGCTGTGTGATTGTGTGCACCTAAAAGTCTGCAGGAAGACATGAATGGCTCACCTGCTGGTGCTTTCTTTGGGTAAAATGTAAGAGAGTTCAGCTCCAGCGCTGCTCTCTAGGGTGGCATTAGGAACATACATATGGACAAGGCGGGAGATCTCAGACACGTTACAAAGAGCATCCTTTACTATTACCATGTGGTAGCCAGCACCTGGGGAACATTAGAAAGAAACACTGAGCGTGATAAGCACTAATGCAAGTGCAATAAAAAATACACAACAGCGAAAGTTCTAGAAAAGATTCCTTTCTATGAATATAATGTCTACAGAACATATTCTGAAAACACAAATTACTTTTCATTTTTAGATTATATCCACTCACCATATTTGTTCTTAAGGAAGAGGGGTGACCCACAGCACTGCAGCTCTCCCCCTGCCATGATAGCGATTCGATCACCGAGTAAATCAGCTTCATCCATAAAGTGGGTGGTGAGCAGGATGGTGCGACCACGCTTTTCCCCTTGCAGAAGATCCCAGGTGGCACGTCGGGCTGAAGGGTCCATACCTGATGTGGGTTCATCTAACATCACCACCTGAGGGGACGCAGAGTTAGTTCAACTGGAGGAAGAACGAGAAATTAGACTGAATCATCATGTGAGTAATTATCAACTTTCCTAACCTTAGAGTCTCCAATAAGAGCGATGCCAATGGACAGTTTTCTCTTCATGCCACCAGACAGGGTCTTGGAGCGAGCCCGCTGCTTGTCCTCAAGGTTCAGAATACGGATTATCCGGTCCACCTCATCTGGAATTTTGTCTTTGGAGTAGCCTTTCAGCTAGATGAAATTAGTAGAAAAAAAAATACAACAATAAAATAAGCCATATTCTTCCAAACAGTCATTGCCTATTTCCCATTAATTTTCAATGTAGCATCAGTTAAATTGTAAAGTGACACAAGTGCCTGCATGTCTTGTGCTTAGAATGAGGAATATTTGAAAGATGAACATGTTGAGAGCGTTGATACATAGTCATACATAGATAGTGTAAAATGAATGAGAGCATGACAGTTGGAAGACTCAGCTCATGATGAAGTATGATTACAGGGGTTTGCTGTGCAACATTGAGGGCTGCATAATTGTAAAAGTACCTGTGCATAGAAGAGCAGATGCTCTCTGACGGTCAAATTATCAAAGAGAACATCATGCTGTGGACAGAGACCAAGGCTGCGTCTGATCAGAGCCATGTCCTGACAGATATCGTAACCGTTGATGTATGCTCTGCCACTTGTGGGGGGAAACAACCCTGGAAAATTAGTAGTAAGGTTAGCTACACAATACCCTGTAGGTATTAGCATGTATGCATTTGTATGCTGGTCACCTGTCAGCATGGACAGTGTCGTGGTCTTCCCAGCACCGTTGTGTCCAAGCAGCACCGTGATCTGTCCTTCAAACATGTTAAGTGTAAGATCCCGCACAGCCTTACGGGTTTTATTTCCCACTTTGAATTCCTGCAAGGCAAACGAACCAACAACAAATAAGAAAGATTAACTGAGACAAATATTACCAGGACAGTCTACTCAGTTGCTTCTGCATTAGTATTTTAATCGAGTATGTGCCTTATGAAAACTATCCCCATCTCTACCCTTTTACACAAAGGACCATGTTGACCTTTGGAGACACAGTGTGGGTTTTATTACCCACCTTTGCCAAGTGTTTAATCTTTATCCCGGAGACTAGTCCAGCTGGCTCCTCCTCTATAAATTCCCCTTTCAGAGCCTTTTCTGCATCTTCCTCTTCCTCCTTCTCATTCACCAAAGCCATGCGAGGGCTGCTGCACCAGTAAGAAGGCTGCAGATGTAGACATTTATTGGGTTAAATGGGGCAAAAAAAGAGCTCACACCTTTAATAGTGAATGAAGGATGCAGGACATAGAGGAACATGGTCACTTGTACAACAACCAAGAAGTAAAAGTCGGCCAAGAGTAATGTTGATTATCTAACATTGTCCATATAGACTCCAGATTAGCTGGGATTGTTTCCTGCGCGAACCTCCCTCTGGCGTACTTCCTAAGAATCAAGAGTCAACCCTCCACCTTCTGAGCTGCAGAAACAGCATCTCCCACCCAAATATACAATGGAAATTTGGGTGAAGTGCGTCAACATCTAATCCACACCCAGCTGGCACTCTGCTGAAAATTGTAACTACTAGGAAACAGGTTAGCAGGAGTTTATTTTTGTGTGTGTATGTAAAGGCACGCAATTTTGTGATTATCCATAGCCCTTACAAAGATAAACATTATTTGTGTTGGTTGGACAGACTCACACACTTCCTGTTATTGTAGTTGAACTCAAACATTTCCTCAGGCTGATATGTATTGACCTCACATTTTCATTCCCACTCGCTTTCATCATATTAGAGCCACTTTCACTGACTATTATTTTATTTATTACAGGGGAGAGAGATACTGTTGTAGGTGCTGAAAGTGTTTACACATTTTTAACTGTAAATTATAAAATCAAAGTTTTGTCAAACAAAATTAAACCTGGTTCAATTCCTAGAAATAGTACTTACAGTTTGGTTACGCCTTCCAAGACAATTGACAGAAAGAAATGTTTCCTTCTTTGGAAAGAAGGAAACCAGAGTGGGGTTATGTCCTTTTTGTTACGCATGTAAAACTGCATTATTACTGCTGTAGGTCAGTGAGTGAGTCTGTCCCCTTTCAAATTAAATGCCCATATGTCTATCACTAAAATATATAAATTTACTTACAAAACCTATAACATTTGTTAATGAATAACTTTGGCACAGTTTTAGGCATTACTTCAAATGGGTTGGCCATCTATGGAAGTGCTTTTGTTAAATATGTTTAGTATCTACCATATAAAACAGGGTTTTGCTAAATCTTAAAATGGATTGAAACTTCAGCTCAAATATGAAAAGTAAACACTTCAAAATGTTGGTTTTTCTCATAACTTACAGATGAAAAGGCACAAAAGTATGTATCTATGACACTGAAAAAAAAATCTAGTATATGATTATAAATGAAAATTCCTATACAGGCAAAGCAAATTAATGGAAGTGTTGCTATTAAGCTAATTAAGGGTCATAAATAGATTGGAAATTGGCCAAAAATAATGTTCAATTATTCTATTCTATACAAACATGTATTTTTGCACATTTTGTCTACAAGATAGCAAACCAATAAAACAAAACTCATAAATATTGGTACAGATGAGCTTATTTACACATTTTAAAAAGACCTATACCTAAAGGTCAGGATTGAACAGATGCTTTAAATGAGCAACGCTGTGATTATTCCATAGTTTGTATATCTATGGCTATATAACGCAGTGCATTATCTGTAGGAGACTGTGGGCAACACAGACGTGTTTCTGTGTTGCAGCAAAATCTGAACAATATAAAAACAGTAACAATCTAATTTTATCTGAGGGTCTGCAGTTTAAAGTCCCCCAGAATCAATGGTTTGTTCAAGCGTGGCCTACAAACAGCTTTATCTCGTGGTTCCATCCTTTTGCCATCTACTGACCAAAATCCAAAGCACTTCCAGATGGGGATTTTTAGGTGTTTAGAGCGCAAATCATTCTCTGGGACCAAGGTGGGCTGTGAACTCTGACATGAAATCCTGTAAGACCAACATCCACAGTAATGTTGTACAATTGAATATAAACTGTTGTCATCTGGTGTTATTTACTATTCAAACATATAATCTAAATGACAATATAATAGATAGCCCTATTCTTTAAACTCTCTGTATGTCTGCTCCCTCAAATATGTTATGTTTTTTTTTTAATTAGGAGAAATAAACATACATTCAACAATAGAAAATAGAAAACAGATTGTAAATCCATTTGTTTTTATTCTCATCTCATTTGAATCTGGTTAAACCTAACAGGAGGGGCAATGTGCATGTGTGTTTTTGCATGTGCAAGTTGCTTGGCTTTCAAACATACCAGAACAAAGAAATAAGATGGTAGAGGCACACCATATTCCCCTGGAAAAACTGCCTCCATGTACCAGGCCACAAGCCCATAGAGTATGGCATCAAACAGCAACAAGCCCCAGACCTGAGCCATGGAAAAGTCATCATCCACAGTTACAGCATCAAACAGGTTCGACCACTGGATCCCCGTACCTGGATGCGAGGAGAAAAATTACCATTTTTTTGTTCATAAGAGATAATGGAAATGGACAAAATAAATTAAATGACCAAAATTTTATTTAGTCATAATCTCTCTTCTCACCTTTGCCTTCAAACATTCCTATAAGTTGAGCTCCCATAGCCATGGCCACATTGGAGATAAGGCATGCTGATACCTTCTGGGAATGGCTCAGTAAATCATAGCGTGGCCACAGGAACAAATAAGGCAGATAGCTGAGGAAATAGATGAAGCCACCTGCTGCTGCTGCCACGTTACCTGTAGTGAGACATTAAAACAAAAAAATAAGACGATGAGGAAGCACATGAACAAGGGTTGAGTACCCATAAACCACATCTATAAAAGAAGAAGCTGTGAACATATACAGCCTGCCTGACTTCTACCCACGGTAACAGAGGAGGAAAGCTGTAACTCTGCAATATCTCACACATATGCATGCACAGATGCAAGCAAAAACGGACAGATAAATTACCATGCAAAACTTTTTCCTGTGACAACCGCTTCCTGAGCTGACAGAACAACTCTGTGAATGCAGTTCAGATGAAACTTTAAAGGGTGAAAACTTAGAGATGTGTCAGAAAGAGAGGGTAAAATTGAGTCCTATAGTAGCACTTTCACTTCTGAACAGCATGAGATGAACTCTCCAAAGAACACTTGTGACAGATGATGTGAAATTTTGAGGCTATAATGCACCGATCAAGTGTCATTACCTATGTTTAAAATCATCAGGAGGGAACAGCAAGATGGCCATTCACACAAAAAAAAGCCAGGATAAAGAAAACACAACTTTGCTCGGAAACTACCAAAAAGAGGGGGGGTAGGATGGTGAGAAATACTTAGAATTGACAGCAAAGATACCCCTTATTATGTAAAAAAAAAAAAAAGGACAAAAACAGGTCAGGAAAGGGACAAAGCACTCAAGATTACTTGCAGGAGAGAAAGACAATATGTTGGACTGAAGTAGGAACAGAACTACTCAATGAAGGCTTTTAGTCTCATATCTCTTCAACTCAATCATTGTTTCTTTTAAAGAATCTCAAGCAGTTATGCTAAACAAAAACAATGCATTGCAGAAGCACTAGTGTGATAATCAGTAGCTGAACATTTTGCAAAAGCAATGCAGGTGACAATCAGGTGCAATCTGAGCTGCTGTGGTGGGAACGGTGGAATGTGATGCATGCGGGCTGAACTGAGAAGCTGTTGATGGGTGAGAGTGCAAAGGTAGAGAGAGAAGGGAATAGGACAAATCACACTGGATACAAATAGCTTTTTAACTAGAAGTAATAATTTCAGATGTCTAAAAAGAAAGAAAATTCACAACTTGTTTAACTTTAAAGTGAACAAAATATTTCTTTCAACCAGGAAATACCTCCAATAACACTTAAGACCAGGACACACCTCTTGGAAATTACGATAAATACTTAAAACTGTCCTAGTTGTTCTATAAAGACCGTGACATGATTAATGACAACACATAAACTTTGTCAGAGAACTCCTTTATCAGTCTTTTATAGGGGAAGTACCTGTTTATTGCTGTTCTAATGCTTTAAACTAGGACTGAAGCAAACAACAGAACCTTCTTTGACCTACATAAATTTAACTGCACTGTAAAACACAATGCATATTTCTCTGAAAATAGAGCAGGTATACTCATGTAGGGATGGTTAAAGGGTATGTGAAAATGTAAACCGATTGTGCAACTAAAAGGCTGAGTCACAAACACAAACAAAGGCACACACACAACTACATACCTCGTGAGAAGAAGGCACTGATCATGAAGCTGAAGTTTATGGTGGCCACATTGAAAAGGAGCAGGTAAATAAAGACCAGGGTGGGGTCACTGTAAGTGAGCACGGCTCCATTAGGGCTCACCTGAAAAAAGAAGATGAAATTTTTCTAATGTTTTATTGATTTTCTGGAGCATATACACTCCACACAAGTCAAAACCATCCTTGTCACAAATATTAATTTAACATTACTTATTGCATTTCAGAGTCAAGGGGTATTGTGTTTGGTTCAGTTTATTTGTTTAACACTCTAGCACCAAAACTATTGCTTGAATTCATACCAAATTCGGTTTATAGATTGCCAGCAACTCAGAATAGATGCCATTACATTTTGGGATAAACAGGTAAAAGTAAAAAATTTTTATGAATTTTTAAATCCCCACCCCACATTTACTTAAAATGGGCAAAATTTCCCATGTCTGTTGCAGCAAAATTATTGGTTGAATTCATACCAATTTGGGTTTATAGACTGCCAGTGAACTAGAATGGATGTGCTTACATTTTGGGAAAAGTAGGTCAAAATTCTAATTTTTAATGATTTTTTTTGCACCTTTTTTCCTCCCATTTATTTATAATGGGCAAGATTTCACATGTCTATAAAAACATCAATTTTGTTTTAATTTACTTCAAACTTGGCACATATATAAAGGCAATTGATATGCTGTCATCAGTACACGCATAGACGCCAAAATAAGCTACAATACGTGTGGGACGGGGTTTGTTGTGCCTGTCACCACTTGTTATATTAGTTATTACAAGGATAGAGGTAACTTACCTGAATACAGAGAAGCAACGTGACTAAACAGACAGAAATGGAAAGGAAGAGGAAGAACATGAGGAACCAGGCACTCCAGTGGAGCCAGTTGCTGAGCCCCATCATCCTCATATACTCCTGAGAAGCACACAGAAAAGGAAATGCTTTATTGCTATTTTCCAGACAAAGAATAACCATGTACAGCATCAGCCCATACAGAGACAGAATGCCATACCTTGAGTTTCCTCTCCTTTTCCTGCACCACTGCTCGTACTATGTTGAGGGATGTGTATGTGAAGCTGAGCACCAGTAGTAAGGGCAGTTGGTTCTGAATGGCCAAGATGAAAACGTCATATATAAAGGCAGGGTAAGGAAATCGTGACAGGACCACTCTGGTCTTTTGCAGCAAAGAGGCAGCAGCGGTTCTGTTGTAGGAACGCATGATGGCTCGGTCCACTGCATGCTGCACTGCCAGGAAGCCCTCTCTGAAATACCCTGAGAAGAGAACAGAGGAATTGACAATAAAAGACCAGCTTTATATCAGGATCAGACTGCAACCAAGAAGCGATTCATGGCATATTCAAATGACCTGTGCGTCGTGGCAAAGACCTTTCTAATCTCCCTCTAAATTTAGCATTAGCACAGTCTGGTAATGACCGGGTATGAGGTTTTGAGGACAAAAGAGGAGCTGCAATCAAGAGTTATTATGCATGTGGATGTTGGAAATCCATATTCATGTGACTCTAAAAGCTTCTCAGTTCTATTATGCTGACTTCATTTTTTGGAGTGTGTCTCTGACTCCTATTATGGTCACTCTCAGCTTTGGAACTCCATTATGAACAAATGTCTGAGTTCACTCACAGAACAGTGGCTACTCTAACCTCTAATTCATCAACATCTCAAAATAAATGACCATAAAAACCAAAGTGAACATAGAGTTATGGACACTAGGACTCCTGAGCAGTGACTGATACCAAATGTACACAAATGAGTGCAAATGTATGCTCATCGTGCCAAAACGCACTTTCTGCACAAGACATGCGAGGCTTGTTGCTATGGGAACATAAGCAAAGGGGAGGCCGCTCCACGTCTAAGGTATTTTCAGATTTTTGGCATAGTATCAAAGTAAAAGTATTTGACTTGTGTATTGTCTCCAATTTAATAATACAATATGCAAGCTCTGGACATGTTACCAGGAATAGTATCCCATAATGCAATGCTGTTGTGGTGCCAATGAATATCACAAAAGACCAATCAATCCCAGCAGCCTGTAGTCAGTAGTATTACAGAGATGTTGTGCAGGCATAACCTATGGTATTACAAACATATCATTGTAGTCTGTGGTATTACACACATCGGTATAGTTTATAGTATTACACAAGTTGCAAGTAGTCTGTTATATTACATGCATGCTAGTAGACATGAGAATGGGCATTTACCAAAGTTACATGCCCACAGCTGGTAAGGAGCGTTAGTATAGATGCTGTGTATGTGGGACTATTTAATGAGTCTCTTTTTAGAACAGATTAGTAACTTTAAAGCCAGTAAAATGAACAAAAAAAGAAGAAAGAGGGGTTTCTCACCAGGTGTGCCCCCTTCCTTATCATACTGCTCCCGCGGCCCTGGCATCTGGAAGAGTGGAAACAGGCTGAGTGTGTGCCAGTCCAGGTCGCTGTTCGGGTTGAGCTCTGACCTCTCCTTCAATGGGGCACACCGTGGGGTGAAAGTGAAGCGCAGGTGGTAGCTAACCTGTAAATGAGGACAGGAAATACAAAAATAGAATTCAATTGGCACATTTCAATAAGCCCAGGACGTGTGAAGTGGTGTGAATTTCACACATGTTGAATCTCAGTCAGACCCCGTACCTGTCACTCTGTCAGTCATTGGACTGTGTTTCATAATTCTAAGCCTGACACAGGAGGGATATAACAGTTCAAATACAGGACAGAAACAAGTCAGATGAAGGTAGAAAGAGAAAATGCTCAAGGAGAGAACAAGAGGATGAAAGAAATAGATACCGAAAAGTAGATAAATCAGCAAACGATGCACAAAAGACAGATTAAAAAAAAAAAAAACATGAAAATGAAAAGGGAAACAATGAGTCAGTCTGAAATATGGAAGTGCATTTCTGGAAAGTACATTCGTTTCTAGGTCTGTCTTTTCCTATGACTTTTCTCCTACCTGGATTAAGTTTTTCTTTTGACAGATGACACAGTACAAACCCGTGAATTCATTGTGCTCTTTCTCAGGTTTTTCCTGCTATACAAGAAGAAACTTCACACTTGTGTTTCAGAATATGCATCAACATGTCGTATTGTAAATTTGCCAAACATGTAATAGTTTTAGAATAAATTTGACCATAATATAAGGTTGTTTTACAACATTTTGTACAATTATTAGTGTAATACTACTTCATCTATATAAGACTACTTCTTGCTTAATGCAAAGTAAACAAACAGGAGTTTCAAGAAGCAGAAAAAGCAACTGAACCAGTGTCACAGGAATTCATATAGTAAATGCAAAGTGTTCAGTGCTCCTGCTAATATCCCACTGTTGGTGTGCACAAGGCAGAAGGACCTGGATGCTGAAACTACCTTTACTCCACAGTCTCATATCAGGTTTATTAAATAAAAACGCACACACAAATCAATGTTATATGATGATTTACCTTACTGTGGCTAAAACCTGAAACAATGCATTTTTTAGGCTATTCTCTAGTGCAGTGGTTCCCAACCTTTTTTGGCTCATGACCCCATTTTAACGTCACAAACTTCTGGCAATCCTAGACATTCAAAACATTTTTTGGTAAAATAAATTTGTTTTATTAGTTGAGCTTGTATTTACAAGGCTGCAAATGAATACTGAATAAACAATAACTCAAACTATCAATCATGAAAGAGCAGCAGCATCTTAAACAGGCCACAATGAACATTTGAAAGATAAACAGTACCACAGTGCATCAGAGTTACATAAATACATACATTTATTTAAAAATATCTTTATTAGTATTTTTTTTTTTTTTATAAATTACTAGACATTCCAGGTGACCCCATTTGAATTTGAGGCGACCTCACATGGAGTCACAACCCCAAGGTTGAAAAACACCACTCTAGTGCAATAATCAGACCACTACCTTGGACAGTATGTGAGTCCTACCTGTAAGGGCAGAGGTTCATCATCATGTAACAAGGGATGTTCAAAAACCACTGCAGCCAGCAGTCTGCTTGACATAGGGTCATTCCTCACAAAGTCCTCAAACTGCTCCTCTGTCTCAAAGCCACGCACTGGAACAGAGTCACACACACAAACACAAAAACATGTCATAAGTTGTGGTGTTACATTCAACTCACGTACATCTTTTTTTTAACGAGCCTGTCTCACTGCCTGACCTTGTGCTTGCTATGCATCAAGATGGTCAGGACGCTGTCAGCAAATGCAGTTCAATGGATAATATTGTCATTACAACAGATGCAAAGACAAAGAAGGAAGGTCAACGCTTATTAAAAACTTAAGATGATGGTAGATTACACATAGATAGAAAAAAAACAAACTAATTGAAACCCCAAATGGAAACTGAGTAAACACCAAACAATCAAAGATAAAAACAGGTTTTTATCTTTTCAGTTGAGTTCCTTTCTTTTCTGCAGTTTGATTTCTCAACAACATTTGTTCATTTCTCTTATCAAGAACACATGGAGGTATTCTGAAGTTTTGCAAAGAACAATAATACTACACACACTGGCCCCTGGGTTAACTCTGGGTCATTGAAATAAAATAAACACTTACATGGAGACAGGAACAAACCAAGGACAAACAGCTGTTGAATTTACCAACTATTTTCATGTCCCTACTTTTCTCATAAGAAATGCTGAATTTAAGTGTACGTTTACTCCCTGAGTAATTGTACAAATTATTATTACAGAAAGCCATTTTATTATTACATCATTTATGCTTAAAGCTTCTCATATTTAGAAGTAACTGATTCTTAAAAAAAAAAAAAAAAGTACAAAGAACTGAAATATGTCAAAGAATTCTTCCTGGTAATGGTATGATAAGAATATACTGCAGACAGAATGTCATCTCTGATCAACAACATAATAGAGAAACTGGACCCTTTTGAAAAGCAACAACATCTTTGTGACTTTTATAATACAGGAAATACCATTTCACAAGTCACATATTCAGGCTATTTCAACACTTCATGTGATACTGTTGATCATTTCAAAGGCAGTACCACTACTGTCTAAGACATTAGAATCACATGACTGTTTAGTGGATGTAGTCTATTCAACAACATTTTAAGTGGCACATCGAGGTCACATTTTGGTTGCGTTGTCTGTGTGTGAAACCGCACCACCTTTCCCACCGAACGCTGAGACCGGCTAAATAATTCATTAATAGCTCAGCTGGGATCTTTCACTGCTGTATACAGGGCGACCTGCAGGTTCTCTCAGATCTGTCTACCTGCTGCTACATCACAGTCTACGGTCAGCTTTTAGTCCACCTTCCCGACTTTTAACCTTGGAACATAAATATAAAAATATACACCATGCCAGTCTGACTCCCTGTATGCTCTCTGAATGGCTGTTTATACAGTGAAAGTGTGAGTTGTAAAAGAAATGAAGGGCTGAATGCCAGAGGGAGAAGTGTCACTGTCTGCCAGTGTCCTATCTCTGTCCCAGGTGATACAGGATGATAAAAGAGTAGGGTGTGCCTTGTTTGGTTTCCTGACGGTTGTTTCCAGAGAAACCAGTATTCCCAGGCCAGCCTTAACTTAACACCAACTACAAATGGGGGAAAATCCTAGGTATTTCACCAGGTTGTTTCACTTGTTCTACTGGTAATACTCTCAATAACTGAAGTAAACTGTAGGTTTAAGTTTGCAATGAAAAGAATTAGTATCTGTGATTCATTAGTTATATTATAAAATATGCAAATTACGCTTGGTGTGTTGTCACTTTTTTTTTCCTTGTTCTGGATGTTCAGTGGTGGCACATGTATGCCGATCATTTGCTAAAGTAAAATACAACTTGTACACTCTGAAAATACTCCACAATCTGTAAAAGTTCTGCATTCAAGCCCAGATGGACATAAAAGTAACCATATTAATGCCAAAATTAATTTGAATTATGAAATGTAGAAGTTGTCATTGTGCAATAACATGGTCCTTGTAAGTGTGTTACTGTTATACATGATGTTCTGGATTCATTTTCCTGCTGTAGAGGTTCATGGCTGACCTCATTTGAGCCATTGCATGCACTGTTTGCTAATCAAATCAGCAATCCACCATATATGGTAAAATCATCATATTTAGAGCTCAATATTTGAGCTATAAACATGTTTCTCATACAGGAACAACTGCTCCAGTTTATCAGAGACATTTAAAATCCACACATTTTATGAGGTTTATGGTTTTCACTGGACAGGGAGGGGATGAAACACGGAACTAAAGCTGTTCGACAAATGTCACAGAGTTAAAAGTACAGTATAGAGTTATGTGTCTCAAATTTACACTGGAATACTGTATTTGGGTACTTAGTTACGTTCCTCCACTGCCTATGATAAGACTGAGAGTTTACCGTAGTAAAGTCACAGCACAATACTACTACCTGCGTCACCTGGCAGCATAAGATGTTGACCATCAAATAGCATTACAGCATCAGTCTATTTTATTCCCTACTCCACACATATCTGCAAATATCTGGGGCTTTCACAACGAGCTAG
>JAPTYQ010000029.1:21337314-21350037 GCA_029814465.1 Ostorhinchus cyanosoma
AAATTAACAGGACCCATTTTTCATAACCAATTAACCATATTTTCTGAACATTTACATTAAAATGATATTACACTGATTAGGACTGTTAGAGGACTGTCTTTCACAAAACAAATGTCATCTAAAAGAGGTAAAAACGAGGGAGAAAATGAAACAAGTGATAATTTGGATAAAATAATGATAGCTATCATTAAAATCCATGATATTAGTGTTTTTTTTTAATTATTATCATTGTTATTGTATTCAGTCATTACTCATCTCTTTCATCTATCTACGCAATCTTCTCCACCTTTCTGACCGATTTAAAAGGCTGGAAGTGTGTACGATGTAATATCATCAGCAAATCATATGCTGCAAAATATTTGCGTTGCGTATCGTTTCACACAGTCGTCTCACCATTTCCCATCCAAAAACTACCTACCTGAGTTGAGTTTCAGGCTGCCTCGCACATCCTCTGCCACCTGACGGACCACGCTGGAATTGCCAGGCACATAGGCCAACTGTAAGATATTTAAGTAACATGGGGGAGGCCTGAGGGGCAGCTCTCTGACTTCAAAACTCTCGTAGACTGTGGCATTTGGGTAGTCCTTAAATTGAACCCTCTGACGCAGTGCGATGAGGATTCCAGAGAACAGCAGCGGCAGGAGTATCTCTATCAGAGTCACCACAATTTGACGTTTCTGGGGAGTAAAAATAAAGAAATTACTGTCTTCTGCTTCTCCGGGGTGAAAGAATTAAAAAACTGCCAGTTGTCAATGAATATGAGGCACAAATAGAGTATTATGAATATTCAGCTGTAATTTGTTTGTCAAAATATTCATTATTTCAGGTAACTTGATATTTCAGCCACAGTGGGGAATGCCAAATGAAATGCAAAAGCAGCCCAGTTATGAAAAATTCAATCTGTTTTAAACATTTTTTAGTTGAGATGAGGTCTGGGCACCTGTCTATTCTTTTCACACCATTCAGACTTGAAACGTGCTGATTTCACAACCACTGAAAAAAAGGCATAATTAATGTGACAGCTTTGTCTGCGTTGAGTGATTGAAGTGCAAAGTGACTTGGACAGTTTTAGGACATTACAGTCAATTTTAAATGGTTGCCAATAGGAGATCTTTGCCTTTCAGCTCTGAATAAGCGAAAGAGATTATCTCTTTGCCCTTTTCTAGGCATTTAATATGAAATATGTGTGTAAATGCATGTGCTACAGTCTCAGTGTGAGGGAGACCAAAATATAGTGCGATTAATGTGTCAGGGGTGGACAGGCTCCAAGTGGACTCTGACACAAAGGAAAAAAATGATCAATCTCACCAGCAAAGGCAACACACAACAAAAAGATGACCTCAGATACATTCAGTATATCAGATGAACATACCCAGGGATAATATTTATGAGCAATCTGTTCCCTGAAATAAATTGTTAGCTATCAAGATACACTGTAGCATGACTAGAAGAGATGAACCCATGTTGTTTTTAATGCAGCCAGTCACAAATAAGAATATAAACACTTCTGAAAATATCCAGAAGTACAAAGTTTTTACAAATACAGTTTTTGCAGTCCTATATAAAAAAGATTAAAATGTGTTAATATGACACAACTGGTAATACAGAGCAACTCATTAACATCAAGTGTTGCCCACCATGATGACAACTGATGACGCAACAAACTCGCTCCACATACGTACAATACGCAGCAGATACCCTATGTTATTCTTGAATAGCTGCAGTGTTGTGTAACTACCAACTGATATTAGAGAAATCTATGCTTGCAGACAGAAATGTGCCAACATTGTGTGCCAGCAGAAATCAAGCAGTATTTACAGTTGAAATTCTTTCCTATCATCTGTAAACACAAGCCAGACCCTGCATCTGATGATATAATAAGGTCAAAAATGTTCTATAAACCTACCAGGAACAAAAATGTAACTCTCAAGTAAACTGCTGTTGCGGTCACTGGAAGTATTTAACATATTTAGCTAAGATCAGGTATATTACAACTACGTTTATTGTTACAAATACAGAGTTTTACAATACAAAATGGAATTCTATTACCTAATTCCTGCCTCATGATCAAGGCTCATGACTTAACAAGATTTAAGGAACATATTTAACTAATGAACAAGTCCTCATTTCCCATACGGACTCTTATACAATGAAGAAAAACATGTGACTGTAGTCTACATGTTGAGCCAGCCAGGCCCAGAGCCCAGGACGCAACATGTTGAAAGTAAAATGTTGATTACTGGGAAAGACCCGTTTCTAAGTAGCTGTCTAACATCACAAGTGCATAAAGATGAAAGCATAATTTGCAGAACACAAACTGTCAGTCAGGTGACAATTTATGATGTAAAATAAGTCTATAACTTAACAAATACTGTCATACAGGACTCCTCTTACTAAACACAAGTTCCTCTGACAAATCACAGCTGCATTCAGTGAAATGGCCTAATAGGGACACATAGAGGATGATTTCATGTTCACCTTCACTTCACTCACCTGCTGAAGATAGTTTTTCCACACCAGTAGTCTAAATTGTCTGATGATAGCCATTTTTAGGAATACACGGGACACAGTCCAATCAGCCTTCTACAGTGGCTGGAAACAGAACAAGAGTGACATTGTTAGTCTAAGTGAGATAAATATACAAAGTATCCTTTTAAACGTTTACAGTGGTTTCTTTGAGTGTGCATCAGGGACCAGACCCGGGTCAAATACTTTTAGATATCGGTTTCTGTTTGCAAATAATCCAAGACAAGAAGAGAGAAGTGAAATTAGGAAATAACTACTATTATAGTTTTGATATGTCATTTATAGCTGGTTTTAAATGTGCTATAAGTGAAGCTATTTGGAGACGAATAGCTTAAACATGGAAAAGGGTGTCAAACATATATTATCTTAGAAATGAGTTCAGTAATAATAAAATAATAAAACCAAAGGGCAATGGGCAAGATAAAAACGGCCTGTTGAGCCAGTTGGACAAGCCAGTTGAGATGTGTTTCCTGATGTTGAGCTTAAAAATAAGGCTGAAAATGAACACACACACACACACATCTTATTAGACATAATGACATAATAATGACATAAAAAGTGACTAAGTTTAGACATTTTAATATTTTAATGCCATATAATCATGACCATTATGACACAGAAGGTGATCAACAAGAAAACCTAAAGTAACAGTGGACAGAGATCAAGTATTTGGATTAGCATTTTCCAGTTATTAAAATAAAACTGATGATGGTGGGACTGTGAATTTTTCATTACTGCCACATCCGTTTCATTATACATCAGACAGCTGACGTAGGTATTGCTAAATTAACAAGCTCGTGTAGTATAGATTTAGTGCGTCTTTCATTACCTATGTGAGCTTAAATATTGATAAATAAACCAACAAACAAGCTATCGTCGTTTCAGACGTGAAGGTTTTCCTTGTTAACAAACCCGGTTTTTCTTTATTCTGATTGGTCCAAACAGACCGAAGGCCCTTTGTGATTGGACACTCAACCTGTTCGTCAATCCCTATGGATTCTGATGAATGCTAAGGATGGAGCAGAGGGACAAAGCCAAGTATTTCTGAAATATAATGCGCTGACTCACCAAGATGACTTCATGTTACAAGCTATTAATTGTCAAATGTGTCCACAAAGGTGACTCCGTCGTATTTATCATCAAACGAATATAAAATTACCTCAGAAAAGCAGGTTTCAACATATGAACTCCACGAGCTGTAGTCCTTCTTCCTGTCGAGGTAAAAACAATTCCTCCTTTTATTTTGTCTCAGGCCGACAACAAAACCATCGCTGCGGGGCTTCCTTCGCCGACACTACCGAGGCTCAGCTAGCATGTGTGAAGTTTAGAACGTCTCCAGTCCTGTCCAGTTGTGCCCCTTTACTTTGCTGCATGTTAGCGAGGCGATGACATTGCAGCAGCTGGGGGATAAGTCCGTGAATGCATCGTGCGAAATGCAGCGACAACCGTCAACAAAACACGTCACGTGATCCCGTAGGTCGTCACGTGACTTTAACAGCTGGGTTTTGTGGACAGATCTGTCTGAAATGTTAATAACCACGCATACAACATTATATCCCTTTGTTAATTACCATTCCAAGTATTTTGAGTATTAATTGGGTTCTTATTAGGACTAGTTGTTAAATCAGGAGTGTCGAACATACACCTGTTCACAGGATGTATTTGCGAAGTGAAACAATTACACATAAGACATTAACAGTGAAGTGTCGCTGAGTCTTGAAAAGTTGTGTTGATCATAAAGTTAAATTATAGATTTTTCAGTTCCAGATGCCTGTTATTAAATGTTTTGTGTCATTGTAGAGTCACTGTGATCTGTAAGTTGTAATTCTCATGTGTAAATGATAAGCTGAGACATTGCATTGTTAAATAAAATTATAATTTTTCCTAAGAAATTTCAGATTTTTCATGGATGTTAAGGTTACTAAAAAAATGTGAAAGGATAGTTTGTAAATGTAAATATTTTCTTTATGAATTATAAGTTATGCTATTGTTTTACTGGTCAGGCCCATTTGGCTGTATGTGGCCCCTGAACTAAAATGAGTCTGTTATTATGCATTAACTCACTTTGTAATTTCATTTCAATATTAAAGATTTAACAGGATCATTAAGATCTTTTTGTGTTATTAACCTGCATATTTATAAACTTGTGATACAGTGCTCCATACACCCAAGCCAAATTAATGTAGAATCAATGTAGTGAGCATCAAAAACTGACCTCTAGAAGATTTAATGGTTGTATTGTTTCCCAGTATGCTTATACCCCCCCCCCAGCTGTGGTTCTAAATCAGAAAAAATTGCTGACATAAAAATTATTTAACACAGTAAGCAACTCAATACATACTAAGGATAATTAAAAAAAACAAAACCTTGGTTACCACAGACAGCTTCTCAGCCTTCTGAGCACCATGGGAAAACCCTGCAGTATAATATGATTCTTAAAATGCGGAAGTTGAAGCAATGTTTGTAGCAGTTGTTCGACTGTTCTCAGATGATTCATCACCAGAATTACTTCTCGGGTAGAAAAAAAAAAAAGACTAGTGCATTTATATAGTCAAGTGCAAGAAATAAACAGTGTACTTTCTAAAATTCTGTTTACATTATATATATATATGTGTGTGTTTAAAACATTTCAGTAAACTTTCACTTCATTATTACCCAGCATGTCTTGTTAAATCCTGTTTGAGAATCCTTTAACACAACTCACGGATTGAAGGCAGACTTGCACTACGGCTTTTATTTGAAATCAATACAAAAAAATATATATTCACATTACAGGTCTATTGAGAAAACACTGTGCTGCCATAACAGAAGTTTCACAAATAAAACTGCCTTTTTGGAATGAAGCAAAAACTATTTCAAGTAATAGTGGCGTGTTCTTTGCCTTTCCACATTTATACATATAGTTCTATGTACATTTATAAAACACAGGATATAACCAGTCTGGAGAAACAGTTTTAAAATGTATTTACAGTTCATCACAATGGTTTACAGACATCTCGTGCTCTGTGTCCTGAATGAGGTTTACAGTACTTTCAAAACCCCATCAAATATGTATCATTTAGTGTCTGAACTTCCCTCCACAAAAGGAAAACAAATACTTCAGTATTGATTGTTCAAGCTTAGAAATGTTTGCATTTCATTGAATTGTCCTCCTTCAGTGGTGATAAAAGTGTTAGACTTAATCTGGATGTGGGTAAAACAGAGTAAAGTACAATCTGCGTGTTGCATTTTTGTGCCTCATTAGACTGGAGGTGAAAAGTGAACAACTGTACAGAATTAAACATTTGATTGATGAGCTTAGGTTTGAGATTCTCATCCAGCTGGTGATTCTTAGTTAATGCCATCAGCACAGGTTATTGAACATGTGTCAATGTCTCAGCAGTTAACATCTACATGGTGCAGTCACTGTAGAGGTTTCTCTTGAGGTTGAACAATAAAACAGCAAAACTATTGAATATTTACAAGAAAAAGCAGACTAGTAAGACACATTCCATAGCTGTTTCTTTTTAAGCAGATGCCTCTGAAAGCACAAATGACATCCCAACAGTACCTTTGGCAAACACAAGCACAATGTGACAAAACTAATCAAATTCATAATCATGGCGGACATTTTTGTCAGCAAGATGACCTACTGATGACATTCTCCAAATACAAGAAATCCTTGTACAGACAGTGCATATTAAAACATTGATAACCTGTACTTTCAAATATAATACAACAGCTATGATTTTCACTGCAACCCAGCCCTCCTATAACAAGTCCATGAGGTTTCATTTATTTTACAACTATCCTACTTGATTTGAGATAGGTTGTTGTAAAAGGCTGTAAAAACATGAGAAATGGCAGAAATGGTACCCGGCTCCTGAGGAAAGTCAAGTTATGTTCCAGTGGTTTCAGAGCTGACTGCGAATCAGTGGGTTTACTATTATGGTTTATGCGAGGTACGCATTTGCTCTACGCCTGTAAACATGTAATGAAATGTAACATAATAGAAAAGTATATTTCTAATTGATACATATTTATTTTATGCATTTCCCTTACTTGCCGTTAAAGTTTCTTGATCTTATGGCAGTTGATAAACCAGTGCAGACTTGAGGAGTGGGCGAGAGCATTGACAATACTACAAAGGTGCTGGAGGGTAAGAACTGAGCATGTGGTCTGTAAACACCCTGATCTTCATAAGACCAGTAAAAACACTGTCTATAGGCTCAGGAACCCCATACTTTCACCTTCTTCGTCCTCCTCTTCCCCATCATCATCTTCATCTTCTCTGTTCATCTCACCTCCACTGTGAGCTGCTGTGTTCTTCCTCTTCACTTGTTTGCTGGAGGTTCCCCGGGGCCTTTGCATGGGCACCAAGAGGCGGAAACCTGGCTGGGCGTTGGCAGAGGCTACGCCCAAGGAGGTGGTAAAGGTCTTGAACGTGCAAGGAATAAGGGAGGAGGAGCCTGTGGAGGTGGGGCTAATGCTCTGGACGGATGAATATCCTGAACTGTGTAGGTCAACGGAAGAGGAAAGAGGTTCCTGGTCTTGGCAATCCATTTTCACCCCCTCATCTGCTTCACAGATGCTGTCGTCATCACTGGACAGGGCTGTGCAGTGCTGTTGACTTCTGTCTGCATCAGTCAGTGGATGAAGTTTGATTGATATCATGGAAGCTACGGGGGAAAAAAAAAAGATGTGTCAAAAGGTGAACATTTTTTAACAAGTTTACATGATAAACATAACCTTATTTACTGTATAGCTTCATCTGGCAATGGTTTCTACAGGTTTTGTGAAGTTACTTCAGACCTTTGGAGGACCCTTAAAACCTAGTGACTAGTGTTAAATACTTCACACAAGGGCCAAATATTATGACGCTCCTTACATAAATATCAAACAAAATTCAGCAATAGCAGACATTTGTTTGTGTCTTTATGCTTTTCCAACTTCCCACATGACTACTGTTTTCATCCCAAAAATTCCTAATTTCAGTATTTTCTTAAGGTGTGCATCAAAGCAATAAATGCACTGTTCTCTAATCATTTGGGTATTTTGATCAAGACCTGCCATCTTAGTCCACATACAAACATCACATCATACAAGTTTTGGATACTCCTGACTCTTGTGTTGGTTTAGTTTTGTTGCTTTGTTACAGTGTGATCAATGCACATTAGAAATACATGTAAAAGGGAGACTGACATTAATGCAACTTTAAAAGTATTTTTAGTGTTTAATATTGAGATTATTGGATTACAGACCCTTTAAAGACTCATAAAAAGGCTGCATGAGGTATTGACATCTCGTCATTTTTCATACTGGACGTCACTGCTGCGTAATCTTTGGTCCTAATCATGTTGCACTGAAGACTGAGTCATACATTATGCTCCAGTATATGATAAGTTAATTAAGGTGCTGTCAGAATTGTTGGATTTTACATGCCCATTTCGTTTTCCTTCTGTTTGATACTCACAGTCGCTATCTTTCTCTGCTTCGCTCTCCTCCTGATCCCCCTCATAACCGGAACAGGAAGTGTCCAGACTCCAGTCCAGGATATTGCCCACCAGTGTGTCCTCCTGATTAGAAAGCTCTGCAGTGGGTGTGGCAACAAAGCTGCCTCTATGGGCCTGCATGCTGTCATTACGTCTCCTTGAATGGGAGGAGGGAGTGGAGAAGCAGTGGGTTAGAGTGAGTCATAGGAGCATCTTACAGATGGCACAAATAAACACTTTCTGGACAAGACATTTTTGTTTATGCCAGGAGTCAGAGATGACAAGAAAATCTAAATGAGCAACAGGCGAGGTGGGGACCGCTGGTGATTTCACTGCTGGTGACTTGTGTGTAATGATTGTGTGTAATTTTCATGAATCAGTTGCATTTACAATCACAATGGCGTATGCCATTACAAAACCTTCTACCAGCTTAAAAATAAGGTGAAATTCAGGGTTCCTACAGCATGAAGAAATACACCATCTACATGGGTGAAGGACCATTGTTAGCAATTTATTGTAACATGAGTGTTGGTGGTTTGGTTATTCTGATCTGTATGACAATGTGACTGGCTTTCGGTAAACATTTTTAAAATAGATTAAACCAATACTTCATGATTTTTATTTGTAAGGTCAAAAAATAGGGCATCTGTAGATTTAAGGAAGTCGAATACAAGATCTTTTTTCCCATTCATGATAGAGTAAAAAGTACCATAATGGACCTCATGGGTACTGCCTGGACTGGTCTCAACTATAATTATATAGGATTATATATTCAGTTAATGTTAAATTTTACATCCTCCATTGATTCATATTTCTATCAGTTATTGAGGTCCAAGCTTCCAAGGTTTATACTTGAAACCAGGCCCCTTTCCCCATGCATAATTATTGGTGGTTCCACTCAACTTTGTCACATTGAAATGCTAATTACAACTTACAACACAAGAAATTGTTTACAGAGATCTCACAGAAAACCACAGCAATCTATTATGTCTGGAATTTTTTAGGCCTTAGAATGACAGACTTAAGATTAAGGCTAATTTTGCAAAGTCAGATTTATCATTTAAAAAATACGCAACAGGTTAAAACAATTCATACTGCTCATGTCATAACAATTTTTTAAACCTTTGAAAGAAGCAACCCTGAAAATGATCCTGCACAATGTCATCCACATGTTTCTATGCATTACAATACATTGAATCCATAACAGGCTTACCTCTTGTTGGCGCTGGATGGGGAGGCCAGAAAGTCATATACATCTGTTGGCTGGTTAGTGGAACTGAGAGACTCCATCTGAGTTTCCTCTTCAGGAATCTCCAAGACCTGACACAGCTCTTTGTAGTCCATCACCTTGTGTTGACCATGAATTATAAATTATTGATTGGAATTAGAAAACAAAGGAGAGGTATGCTGTGCTACAATGCATTAAGATACTAGATACAAACATTTCAGTTATGAAAGGAATACCTTGTCTGTGCTGATGTGCTGATAACCCTCATCCTCAAACCGTTGCCTGACACCATTAAGAGCCACATGCCTGGTATCTTTGGGAACATCTTCATTGAAACTGAAGAGAGAAAGATGCCAGGGGATTAGAGAAAGAGAAATGACCATGCTGCTCGCTCTCAGGGACAAATCTTGTTATTCGTCCATTTGAAAATTACCCGATGTTCAACTATCAGTGACTAACATTTTTGTGATTCAGTTGGTGATTCACAACAGTTCAAAACAGTCTTCCCATCCACCTCCATATGTACAGACCAACTGCCTCCTACTATCTGCTGTGAATTTTCATTGTGCTTCAGGGATGTTTAAGGACCTTAATGATATCTAATCGATTCAGGGCATTCTGTAAATAGCAAGACACATCACCGGTCAATTCCCATTATCTCTGAGGTCTTAGTTCTCAAAATTACTTGGTACTCTGACTTCCTCGAGAACTGAATAAACGAAGAGCAATGTTTCCTGTAGTATATTGAATAGACTAGATTCATAATACAGATTTTAGGGGGAAAAAATATACAAAAGTTAACTTTTCAATTAGCTTTTTGGTAAATTGATTATGTTATCAACTGCAATCTCCTGAAATCATCACACAGCACTGATGTCATTAGTGAGATGAAGACCCATTTGTCACACTGTTGACAACAGGAACACAAAATAATTATCGAAACAGTAACTGTTCATACAGCAGTGCAGTTTTAGATTTTTAACCATTCTTTCCATGAAATAATCATCCTAATAGAGTTCTGAGTTTTGCCATGCCTTGACAATTCCTACATGTCTGAAACACTTCCATTTTGTCATTAAGTGCGCTCAGTCTTTTCCTTACAATGATGGGAAACAAACCCTGTACAGTGACCTGAGTGATTACATTCAATTTGCAGAGGTTTAAGTATAACTGGCTTTTCAGTTCATAAGCTTAACAAAATTTTTTAGTGATATAATACATGATACAATGCAAGTAAATTCCAAATCGGATTTTGGATTCAAAAAACTCTTTCAAATTAACAATCACCACCTTTTGGTATTCACCATTTATGCAAACTTGGTAATTTATTAAGAACCTGTTTTGTCTTCTGAGCTATCCAATGAGAAACATAATGGAAGGATCAGGTTGTCTTTTCACTTGTGAACACTACCTAATCAAAGGCAGCTACAAAAGGCAAAAAAATAGGGTTTTGAAAAGAGTAGACGCACACAGACGCAATGTTTGAATGTGACTTGATTGGTAATTGTACACAGAAATAAGAGAAATAAATTGCTTGACAACTAGTACAATCAAAACACACACATACACACACAAAGTGGAAAGCTTACCATTTGACATAGAGCAGCAGAGAAAGGGGGACAAGGTCTTCCTTTGAGAAGCCTGTGTAGTCGACTAACAGGCAAGGCCAGATGGGCGCTGCAAAGAGGGGGACAGCGGGTGTAAGTCAAGGTGAACACAAACTTTACTCTCAACAAAAGCTATAAATTCTATTTGCTTGAAAAGGTTATTTGCATTACACGTCAGCACTGAAGTGTTTCTATGAAAATCTATGAAATGTAAATACTAAATTAGTTGCGTGTGTATATCTGTGTCAGGGATTGTTATTACCATAATGATGTAGTGCTCGAGTAAGCAGTAATGCAGCACAGGCCAGTTTGGCACATGGTGGTGTGGCCAAAGCGGAGTAAAGCAGGGATAGTTCGCAGATGTAGCTGAAGAGGTGAGTGGTTCGCCTTTCCAGAGGAAGCAGAGACAGCAACACCTCCCCATAGTCCAGCAGTGTGGGGCTCTGAGGGAAGCACATTAAAAGTACCATTAATATTTGCTGCTTTTCAGTGCTTGATTAATCACAAAAGATGGGGAAGGTTTGTTACAGTACTTACCCTGATCTTGCCGCGCAGCACAGACATGACTTCTCCCATCATCCGAACCAGGTCCTCATATTTATAGGTGTTGTCTGTGAGCCAAACAGCCTCACGAATGGTCAGGATTTCTTTACTGATATACCTTTAAAAGAAAAAAAAGGGGGCAAATTAAAGCTAGCTAAATATTAGTTTCATACATGGCTAATTTTGTTTATGCAAAACAAAATGGATATCTGATTATTATTCTATTCAAATCCACTTAAGATATTTGCAGTCATGGCTGATGTCAACACACAGCCAAATATGTCTAAAAGGAAGTAGAGATATTCTTGCAGTGCATCAGTACCGTGTGCAAATCACCATGCAGGCAATTCCCAGTAACTGGAGGCGAGATTTGGGGACTGAGCGCAGCGCCAGATAGCGGTCCACACATCCTAGTGTCATATGTAATGTCAGGCTGGAGAACTCCTTCATGGTGGTCACTTCCACAAGCCAATCCACCAGTATGTACCTTGATAAAACAGAGATGAGAACAGTGAGAAAACCAAAAAAACACATAGGATTCCTACGGATTTTCAGTTTAAAACAGAATACTTTTCCAAACTCAAACTTACACATTTCTCATAGTTAAGTGAAATACAAACTATACAGGTTTTGTATGAGTGATTCTCAAATCCAATTATTAATATTTATAGCTTTGCATTTATTCTGCAACATAATAACATGAAGAGTCAAAATATAACAGATGACTGTAGTAAGATACTGTGGCTCATAGAAAGCTGTGGCAACATCAGTCTGTATCCATCTTGCCTTATCATCTACAACATCAAGCTGATTGTCTGGAAACAATTTTTCCATACTCTTTTTTTCTTGTCTGTACATCATCAAGCCTGGACAACTTCCATATCGAGGAAGAACTATGATGTGGTTAAAGCAGATGATTTTTTTTTAACAAGATCAGTCTGCAAAAATGTATTTAAGTATTAGGTTATTAAACTTTCAAAGCAAAAGACTGTATGGTATGTGCTGTTCTTTATCATTAGTGGTATTGTAGTTTTTATTCTT
The DNA here is from genome assembly GCA_029814465.1 of Ostorhinchus cyanosoma. Lineage (NCBI taxonomy): Eukaryota > Metazoa > Chordata > Actinopteri > Kurtiformes > Apogonidae > Ostorhinchus > Ostorhinchus cyanosoma. The sequence goes on from JAPTYQ010000029.1 coordinate 21,349,731, forward strand.
ACCATTGTTGGTATGTATGCAATCTAAGTTAACTGTTACCTGTAGTAACACCATCAGGAATGTACTTTGTTTCTATTTTTCCACACACATTTCAGTTATATGTCAATAATGTTGAATGAGATGACTAAATTGGTTTAAGCCTATTTTTGTTTAATTGTTCTGGCTTGAAGTCAAAGGACACGAGTAAGCATTTAATACGTTAATATGTAAAATTATTTGATGATGAGAACGGGGGTGGGATTAAATACGTTCTTCTTCTTCTCACTTCTTTTCAAGTGTAAAGGAATGATTTTGGAATTTCCCTTTT
>JAPTYQ010000029.1:21354947-21390859 GCA_029814465.1 Ostorhinchus cyanosoma
TTATTGATTTCTTCATTCTTCACACACACTCACACACACACTCACACACGCACGCACGCATGCACGCACGCACGCACGCACACACACACACACACACACACACACTTAAAGCCTTATTTATTCATCAATATTTGTGGAACCTGCTTGGAAGTACACAAGAAAAGCCATAGATTAGTTCAGCCTCTGTAGCTGCCTTTGTGAAAATTACATGATGAGAGTTATTGTGCTCGATTAGGATTGTGAAAATGTGCCACTCTCTTGTCTGAGTAGTCTCCTTATGAATGCTTGTCTTCTGAAGATGACCATAAAAGAGCAGAGTGCACTAGCAGTAATCATTTGTCCCTTTCAGACTCTATTGATCTTCACATCATTTGCTCATTCAGTTCCATGATCAACAAAAGAACTGGTGTTGATGACCTAGTCCACTCAATATAAATATATATTTTTTTTACTGTTTCCTGTCTGTAATTGCCACCTTGAGGGATTTGTTTCAGTACAAAGCAAATGAAATACAGTTGTTATTTGTCTGCATTCACTGAGCCATGTGTTGTTTGCTGTATGCTATAATGGTGGTGCTGTATGATCATATTGTCTTGTGGCTGACCTCATAGGGCAGAGTCTGTGACATCGGTAATTGGGTGCAGTCACTGTTTCCATGGATACCCCAACCCATTTCAACCAAGTTATCAGTAAAACAGAAAGTGACCAGTAACAGCCAAGGATAGCAAGCATCTGTAATAAGAATCCATTTGATTTTCATTGAAAAGATGTGTCATAATAGTCAAAAGCAGATGCAAGAGCGTTACACTTTACACCTGAGTGGTTAACTTCCTAAGAGATTGTGATGCAGCAAGTTGTTAATTAATGCCATCCAGTATGACGCCCCCACAGCGAGACACATCTCAAAAAATGCTTATGTAAACTGAAACAATTATATTTGTGGGCTGACACTTTGGAGGGAAAGAGAGAGAAAAGATAGAAAAGAGGAAAGAAAAGGTTCAAACAAGATGAAAAGAACAGAGGTGTTTTATGAGATAAGAGAGAAAACTCCCTTTATTAGTCCAACAGAAATATTCAGAGTTCAGTGTGTGATATTTATATTTAAAGAACAACAACATTGTATCCATTGTAATTTGGTTTTGCTTGTGATTAATTTCACTGTCTGGTTAAGCATGTGTGACGTCCGTCTACATCTGTCTCCAAAGTACCTGTTATTTAACTGAAGTGAAATGTAACTCTATCTCACTAAAGGTATCGTTTGATGCCAACAGCAGATAGTCAGTGATTAAACCCACAGACAGCGCAGTATTGCACAGATGCCGTTCATCAAGATTTTGTTTTTGTAATGGATTTCTATGTCATATTATCCACCTAGTTGCATTTTCATTCTATTTGATGAGTGTTTTGAATAATTCAGAGTGTGTTAAATACCTAATAATACGTAATGCTTGGGTCTAAAGCCAAATTCTGGAGATTGAGAGGCGGATGAGTTTCTCCCATCTGGTTTCCTGTAATCTGTGCTGACCTCTTACAATGCAACTGTCCACTTCCACCCTATCTGCACTTTGCTCCCTTTGGCCTACCCGCCCTTATTCAGACCTAAACACTGTTCCCTCCACACCCAAAGCTGTTTCCCATCAAAGCTACCACCATACAGTGACAAAGTTCTATCAAATATAGAATAAAATCCAGATCAACTAATTTGTACAGATTTATGCTACAGTATATACATGAGGGATGTTTTCCCATTTCAGTATTTTTCCAGTAGGGGGCATTATTTTTTTCTGGTTGACACTAGTCTGTCTGTTTTCATGACAACCAGACTTTAATCCCTTCACTTACTCATCAATGTTAGACATCTTCAAGGTTCTTTGAGGATAATCAAGACATTTACAATTATGGTTTCGCTGTTCTTTTTGTATTTTTTGTATTTAGGGTTTGTTTTTTCCATTCATCAGGTCTTTAGTAAATATATTTTACCAAAGTAAAGTAGGTGAGCAACAGGATAGATGCTTTTCAATCTACTAATATATTACAGGCAAAGGTGTTTGCATTACATTTATTTAATACAACAATTAATTTACATTTCAGTAGAAATATACAGTACAAATATAAAATCGTTATATATACAGAACCATATATTTGAGGGCACACAAACAAACAAATATTTTACGTCACTTACTGAAGTGACCAACAGCATAAGCAGACAGCATGGCTGTCCACGAGGGGAGGATCATCATTTCCCCGCAGCAGAGAGAGGTAGGTTTTCCCTTTAGGTTTTTTTAGAAGGCAAAAAGAAAATCACTTCACATCTCTAATACAAAAAAACAATATCTGGTCACCTGTTAACAGCATCAGCGGGTGTTTGTGAACAGACTGGCACAAAATTGTTGAAGATTGGCAAGTACATCTGTGCAACCAACAATGGACTACACTGTAGATGTGCTTGATTCATGTGGGAATTGCACTGATACACAAGCCAAAATTCAGGAACAAGTGGAGGTGTGGTAACGTTACTATTTTTTTCAGGCAATCTTTGACTCTGACAAAAAAAATAACAACTCTGTGTTGTGTAAAATATTTCTCACCATATGGTTGAAACCACTTTAACATGACAATAACCAAAGACAAGATCTTAATTTCACCCACAATTCTTTATACTTTTTAAAGATATCGCACATTGACTCTTTCTATGCTTAAGTATGGTTTATTTGTTTGTCTACACATTTAAGCTGCACATACTTCATCGCTACCCCTTTAAGGTCTAACAGAGACAGACAGATAAGGTCTGAGACAGCCTGCTACATCCTCATTGTTTTAGACTAATGTAATATAGACCTGGGGCTTTTCTTTTGCCTCACTGTTCAGAGGATACCACTGAATACTGAGGTCAAAAAACAACTCATAAATACCCTTCTTTGCATTTTTCACCTTTGATATTCACTGCATATACAGACTTATCTTTGTTAGGCTTATTTTTTGTGTGTAAAGGTTCATCCAGGACTTCATTCTCTTTTAATTTTTTCTTAGCAAATGCTTTACATTTCTACAAGTTTAACTAAAAGGAGAGCTCTCTACTTGCCGCACAGTTGGATTGTGTTGCCTCTGTTGTTGTCGTCTTTCCCCACTACCTCTGTTTTCCATTTTCTTTCCTGTGCTTAAACTAAAATAGTTTGGACATTGACTATGCAACAGAACATCTAATGCACAGTGAGCTGAAAATAAAGTGAGAGAGCGCTCCACTGCATGCCTATTTAAGTAGGCAGGCAATTGAGCCCTGGTAATGGGCAAGCTGGGCTTCACTGTGATCTTTGGCATTGTGTGTTAATTGCTACCTCTGGATGCATAGACACATTTTACTCAATAAGTGACATAAGTCTGGTAGCCAAGATCAATGAAAAGCGATCAATAATCGTTAGCTAGGGTAGTGCTAGTACACAGCCCTGTACATTGTCCTTTTTCCTTCCTTGATTTGTCCTTTTCATCCTGTGCTATTCTCAATGCCAGAAAGAAGAATGCTTAAGACAGAATAAAATGCAATACTATTTCTCATCCTGTGAGACCATATACCAACAGAAAGCACCTATTCACAGATGAGGAGTTGAGTGCAATTACATTCACCCTGGAACAAAAAGCGTCGGAAAGGGAAATCCTAGGAGCCACTTAGAGCACAAACCTTCATCAGTATTCACTAGACAGCAGACCTGTATCCTATTCTTAGATTGACATGCCACTCACTCTCAGTCAAACTGTTTCCAGTTAGAGAGAAAAACATTCCACTGCATATGAAGAAATGTGTAAAAACAAATGCCCAAATGTCAGTAGACTACGGGCTACACATTTAAATGTATTTGTTTCTCTTTGAGTGTCATAACGTTATGCCTACTACTTCCTCAACTATACCATTAACTGGGAAATAAATGAGAGCTGAGCTAAAGCAAGAGTGAATATGAGATTTGGGAACTCTCTGGAGTTTCGATGGAAACAGGGGAATGTGACAGAGCCTTTTTCCATGAGTGCTTGCTCAAGGCACCAAGAGGGAGGGGCTGTAAGTGTCCCTGCAGTGGCATGTCCCCTCGGGCAATGTCCTTCAGTAATCCTGGCCTTCCCTGTTGAGGTGAGGAACCCCACGTAGACATAAGGCTTTGCGAAAATGCTTGTACATTGTCAGGAGGGCAATCCATCAGTCAAAAAGTCAGAGGCCCACTCCTCTGAAAGCGGAGGCTACAGAAGGCCTTTGAGACTATACTACTTGACCAAAAAACATTTTGTTTGGCATGGCCAAATGTGCAAATTTTTTATTAGTTAAACATCCTGTCCAAAGTCCAACACTTTTTAAATATCTCTTCTGAATCTTTAAGCACTCACATACAGAAACAACTTCACCTTCCCCAGCAGGTCCTCTGCCGTCTCTAGCTCATCGTCCACACAGATGCCAGCAAGATCCAGCAGGACTCAAGTTCCACTCTCCCATTGCGTAAAAAAAGCCCCCAACACATTGCTGCGGTGTCACAGGACGAGTGAATGACGCTGGACGCTGACGCGGGTGCACTGCTCTTTCGGGTGGGTATCAGGTTGCCGTCTTTGGCCCAATTCTGGCCTCTTGGAGAGTCACCTGTCCTGGCAGTAGGAATGCTGTGACTGACGTGCCTAGTGACGCGAGCATTGACTCCAGCAGCAGCTCTGCATAGCGTGTTAGGTGTCTATGTGAGCTCCCACAGTGACTGCTGGTGTGAGAGAGGACTGTGAGGGTCATGTATCGGTGCATGTAAATATGCGTGCAGTATGCAATACATATTTGTGTGCGTCTCCTCCTTGGTTGTTTTGACACTGGACACCTGCTGTCTGATAAAGGAGTGTGTGAGGTGTTGGTGATCCCCCCTTGCACCGATCCAAGATGGTCTAAACCTTACAGACAAGACAGATATGCAATGTCCTGTCTATCTGTCTGCCTTCATTCTCTAACTTCTCAGTCCAACTTCTCTCCAGTTTAAGTCAAGTCAAACTGTAAAAAAGAATAGAAGGGATTTGGCATTGGCAGCAGGTAGAGAGGCAGCTCTTACAGCCAACTCTGGGGCTCCCCGTCCTGGACATGTCTCTTCTTTCTTGTCCCAGAAACTATTTTCCTCATATACCTCACAGGGGACACTGCTCAGAGGTGAATGAGCCTCCCTCTTTCTTTTTTCTTCTCTTCTTCTTGTGGACCGTCCAGCAGGCAGAGGCCATCAGTAGCAGCAAAAGGCCCATGACAAGTAGCACCACTGATACCACCTTGGTCTGAGGCAGGTCATTGTAAGTGTAGGTAACTCCTGTCCCAGCCACACCAATCACCAGAGAGATGATTCCAAATGGAAAGATGCAGCGGTACCAGGATTTCTCCATGCCTCCGGTGGCCTGGGACAGACGCTCTAGAGAGGAAAGCACCTCAGGAACTTTGGCACCACCAGCCTCCAGGGACTGACCCTCCTGCCCTGAGGTGGTCTGAGGCTGGGTTTGGCAAGCGAGGTGGCCCGTAGTACAGCCCATCCTGATGCCGTAGGATGGCAGATCCTGAAACCGATCAGCAGCGTTCGCCTCTTGGATCCTGCGTGAAATCAACTCTGGCCTGGAGACACAGAATGAGATAAAGATAGGCAGAGAAGGGAGTGGGAGGTCTACATGAGAGTGGAGAAATGACTGGAGTAGGAATGGTGGGAGTGTGTCAGAAGAAGGCTTCTAAGTCCGCACTGAAATCCACTCACTTTCCCCTTCTCTCCCTCCTCTCTATTTCTCTGTACAGAGCCTGCTAGCTCACCAGCAGCACATTGTACACTCTGCTCATCGTAGTGGTGGGGGATATATAAAGGACCATGGAAAAGGGAGGAGCTAAGGGGAAAAAAATGGGGACGTCCAAGTTCTCTGATTGGTCTTTTTTTGTGTTACGTCAAACACTGAATCAGGGAGAAGAGGGGTTGATGGAGAACATGAAGGGGGAGGGGAAAAGAGTCGACTGCTCCCTCTTTTCTTGCCTCCCCATCGCTGCATCTCAGTTGCAGTATATTTTTCTCTTGCTGAAAGAGAGATTCCCATCGGGAACAGAAAAACTCGACGGCATATCAGAATGGGAATCCCTCATCATCCTATATTGTGATGCTACTTTTTTTTAAAAATGCATGATGGAGAAGAGACATTCCACACAGCAATACCAAAATTGTATCATAAATATATGATGCATCTGACCATGACACTGAACCCCACAATTCTTGATTTGACAGCAATACTGCACATAATGTGAGCACCCACATACCCAATGGTTTGATGTAGCTACAGACACCTACCAGACACAAATATACAGTGGCTCCACTATGAAAGTATAAAATCACATGTGAGCATGCCCACATGTAACTGAAACAAACAGAAAAACCATAGGCAGCCCCCACTGATTTCCCACCCACGCACACTGCTGGTGACAGTCCTTGGTGAATGAAGGCAACCTAGTAGTACTTAATCCCTCGCGCACTTTGCCTTCAGCTTGTCTGTGGAAATAAAATCAACCGTGCCAGCTCTTTTCTCTTAAGCTTGCTAATCTAACTCCTCCACAACTGAAAAGCCATATTCAGAAAGGATAAATATGTGCACACAGCTGAGCGTCTGCTTTTATCTTTGGCCATTTCTGAATTACCTACAGGAGTATTTTATCATTTTTTCTTTTCCAATTTCTTAAAGTAAACTGAGACCTCAACACTGATAGTAGCAATTTGCTGTTATATCACAGCCAGCAAAGGGCATATCAGTGTAACTGAGGTTAAGTGAGCATAATGATTCTTAGACAGCAAAGCTATTTGATATGCTTTTAGGAACATTTATTTAACGAGTGAATGCTAAAAAGGGTTATCTAAAAGAAATTGGTGATACTCAAAAAGCAGGTAAGAGGCACATAAAATATAACCAAAATCTTTCTTTCATAGAATGATGACACAGCAACAGATTTTCACTTCTGACTTACATGTAAGAGATTCCTGTTCTTTGGTACATAGTATGCCTAATATTCTCACAGAAATGCCAAACATGCCTGTATGCAGAGGACTCATGGCGCTCCATACAGTTGCACACTGTTCTTTCCCTGAAATTAAAAAAAAAAAAAAAAAGTATTTGTGAGGTGGAGCTGGATTAGACTGGCTAAAAGGGTGGGAATCAAATAACAGACCCTAACAAAGCCTAATTGATGATCTCTGCTGTGTTTCAATAGGCGAAGAGCTGTAGCTGTGCAAAAGAAAAGTAAGGGGGGGTAAGGTATGGGTGTGAGAAGAGATTTTGTGGAGAAAAGAGATGTTCATGAGAAAAGGGCATGTGAAGTGGATTCCTTTGACTACAGTTCAGTTTCTGTGGATTCGTGCTCAGGCTCACGTAGTGCAGTGGAATAAGGATGGGAAGAAAGTGAAAATGGGAGGCATAAATGAAGTCAACAATTAGGAAGGAATGGGCTTGACAAAGAAATTCTATTATATCCCTCTCTTTGTGAAAGTCTGTGTGACAGTGCTGACATAGGAAAATTCTGCTTCTCCCATGGAAAAGAAAAATTGTTTTGATCTTTTATTATGCGATTAAAAAAAAGGGGGGGCGTGAGAAAAACAGGACAAAGGCGTGAGAGATGGGACAAAGGCGTGAGAGATGTGTAACCTGGGTAGGGCCAGGCCAGTGCTGGTGGGAGTGGGAGTGGAAGGACTCTGTTGGTGACAGCCAGAATAAGCAGCAGCTGATGTGTGCAGGTTACAGGAAGGCTGAGTTGCGTAGGCACAACTCCCACTGAGACCTGTGTGTAATGTTGACGTGATATCAAGGATGCCACTCTGCCTCCTCCTCACTCCCTTCACACACTGATCCAGACTACTGGGACAGACCAGAAGCTTGCAGCACATTGCTTCAATCCCATACAGACGACTTGGCTGCAGTCCATATGAGTGGGGAGACACTAGTGGTACTGCAGCAGAGGGATTTACTGCAAGGTGGTATTTATCGTTTAAGTGAGCAGCAGTTGTGCACAATATACTCTGGACACATGCAACAGACCAAGCTCAAATAGTTCTCTCTCCTTTTCTTCTCTCCAGAGGGAAAGTAAGCATTTCCAGCTCAGAGCGTGCAGGGACATAGACCCCCCAGAGCATTATCTTTATGACTCAGCCAGCTTTGAATGCGTATGTCTCTGTGTTTGTGTGCTCACGAGGGTTGGTGCAGCAAGGCTCAAACACCCACGTCCTGCTGTGTGAACCCAGGGACACCTGTTGCCCAGTCTGGTGCAGTCAATGTCGTCCACACGTCATCTGTGTGCAAGAGCCTTTTGGGCCTATCCAAGCCCTTCTGCATCTCACATACTCCCGCACATCAGAAATGTGAAGGGCAAAACCACAGATGCCAATTTTCCCAGATCACAGAAGCAGTGTCTTCCAGGTTACAGTGGAAGAAAAGCAAAACGGATGTATCAAAACCTAGCCAACACAATGCACTGAGCATAACCACACACATCAACTGAACCATCTTACGTCATGGGACCTCTAAAGTTTCCAGTCGTTAAGTGATGTTCTGCTCACTAACAGTTACTTGATATTAAGAAACTTTCTTGTAAATGTGCAGTGATTCACAAATTGAACCCAAATGGTAACAGATTTAATGATTTGGATGAAACAGTAAAGTCATGATAGTAAGAAGTAAGAAGTGACTTACTATGTGAATAGAGTGCCACCTGCTGGCACTACCTATGGTGAAACAGGGTCTGGTTTAATCGCTCACAGCTTTGCTTTTTCCATTATACATTACAGTGATTACACAGATATGAATTATCATGATATGTACCCAAACTCTGAATTTTATATGTGGACACAGAAAAATACTCATTTTGCTATTTTCAAAGTAACATTTTTCAGAAAACACTAACATCCAGTGAGAAAAAATGTCTTGATATAGTTGTTGTGTGCTATAAAAATCTAAGTCAACATTTGGAACTTTAACATTTCAAAGCCAGAAACTACAACAGATATATTTCAAATTATTACACAGGATAAATTCACTCACAAGTACCACCAGTTGTTGTAAATTGTTGGTCCTGCAAAAAAAAAAAAACAATTCTGTTCATAATATTTACGTTTATTGACATTGTCAGTGAACTGTTTTACTGGATCATCTTGTATCAAAGTTTTTGTCATTATGATAAATATAAGTGAAGTGGATAGATATGAATTAGATTAGAATTAGATGGGTTCTATCACATTATGCTAGCTGGTACCCCAGTGTAACGTGCTCAGTGGTCAGGTTCAGAGTCTAGGACTATTGCAGGGAAACGCTCCCCACCTTCTCCCAGTAGAGAGTACATGTCTCTTAGCAGACTGGGGTTTGGGCATCCATGTATACTGGAGGAGAGCTGTGGGATCACAGCAGCCAACAGACCCTGTCACAAAAAACAAATTAGCACATTATTACTGAGTAGTTACTGACTGTGTAGTTTTTCCAGGTGCTTGTGGACCATGTACCTGTATAATACCATACCTGTTGTAGAAAAATCTCCTGTTGCAGCAGTGCTACCTTCATCCTCAGCTTCTCCAGCTCGCGGAGCTCTGATTCGGTTGTGTAGGATATAGTTAGGGGCAGGGGTTCCATTATCCCATTTTGCCACTCACTATTTGCCCCAGTGGAGCAAAGACAACCCCGGTCTGGCCTCCATCGATCCCATGCTTCCCACTCTGACGGAAAATATGGTTATTTTTAGAGTGTGAGCTTGAGCAACCATACCCTAAAACCTTTTTCTGCTCTGCTGCCTCAGCTTTAAATAGCTAGCCCTCGCCACGTCAGGATAGACAGCTTTAAAACCCCACCATCACAGGGAGGGGGATCTGTCGAGGCCAAGGAAAGTACTGATCTGGCACTGAGGTTTCACTGCGGCTCTGTTTTCATTTTCCATGCACCAAGATGGAGAAGCTGCATTAGCTCGTTAGCGCAATACTTTTGTTGCAATCACTTTTCAAATACCATCAATACACAATAAATTATATATTCTTCTGTAAGCAATAAAACCCTGTAGTATAAAATATTCACAGCACACTAGATCTACACTGGTAGATGGGATGTATAGGATTCCAGTGCCAGATGGATATGTGTGGTCTAAACGGGGAATTTGAAATAGTGAAAACTTCTCCCACACACTGGCTCTCTATCAACATAGCTGTACTGTGTGGTGCTATAACTGGTAAATATAAACAAAACACTTTCCCTAAAGGTGACAGTCATCTGAGTGGTGTGAATGGAAAATCTCATTTAGCTTCATTATAATTGTATCTCTCGAGGTAATGGAAATCATACCACATTATAAGCACACGCTGAGTGAGTGATACCATCACACCAGACCTAATTCGAATGCAGGGTCACAATTTCCCCCACCAGTGCTATGGCCTGTATCTTACATAAGTATTCAGCTCCGGGAAAGTCACCTGTTGTCTGTTTGGAAATTGTTTTCATAATGTTATTTTCTGCTCATGAGCCTCACACAGTGGAAATGAAACTGGACATGTTATTTACTGAGCTGGAACAATTACCATGAAAGATTATGATGCTGTTATCAAAAAACATACGTACCTTCTTTCAGCTGGTCTGCCACGTTCTTAATGTCTGCTGCTGTCATTTGAGCCCTCTCAGGTGTTAGACAGGAATCATTATTATTTTTCTGACCACCTGCACAGAAATTGAATGTATATTGTGGAAATATTTTCTTAAAAAGCAGGGCATGTTTAGTTTGGTTACACTTCACCAGTAATTGGATAAAAAAAAAACTAAACGAAGACAGAAAGAAAAGTAAGAGAAAGTAAAGAAAATACTGGTATAGATATTACTCTGATGTACTTTCAAAGTTTTTCTTTAATTTTGTCATCTTCAAACTCATGTCATCTATCTAGTCTACTCATCTTCATTCCTTCATTGTCCATTTGATGTATAAATATCTGAATGTATGATTCTGGTGAAGCTTTTACCCAGTGCTCTGCCTGCTGTTGAGGTATGTTTGGTTTCGAGATCCTTTGTGTGGCTTTTTTCCCTAAAGTCTTGCCCTTGGTGAGTCAGCCTGTCCACCAGAGTGCGGATCTTTTCTGGGCTACCACATGGCCAGTTCATGGGGAACTACAGGCGTCAGAGATCCCAGGTCAAGGACAACATGCTGAGCATCCAGACGGCTTAGAGAGAGGAAAGAGCTCAAACTAAACTGTTCAGAAATTGTACTAATTTCTAACTTAGCTTTTGAAGAATTCTTACTAAACATTTACAGCTTTACATGAAAAAAATGTCTGCAGGTATTTTGAGGAGCTTTCAGAACAATAAAGGATACCGTAGCTCTCATTCTCTCCATGAACAGACCCCTCCCAGATGCAGGTTTTGTTTGTACTGCAACCACTTTGTCCCACAATCTATAAATAAAGCAGGAAAGAAAAACTTAGCACCTGATCAGACACTATACAAAGAGCAGTTATGGTCTAAACAAAGGGATTTGGTCACCTGTTTTGCTTGGTCTTTAGATATTTCCATTGCAGTGTCTTTCCAGAAGGTGGCCTACAGATACAGGCAAGGAGTGATTAGTATGAAACAGAATATAAATGTTAATTTCTTCAGTCTAAAATTCACAAAGAAAATTTGTCAACATGGTCCCGGTTGAGTTCAAACATACCCATTCTGTTGAGGTAGTCTATGAGCTCCAAACTCCTCTGGTTTTGAAAAAGGAACCACATTATGTGAAGAAGGTGCAGCTTTGCCAAGGTCTTTGCTACTCAGCACGGTCCTTCTGACAGTCTTGATTTTAGACTCGAAGGTTGATATGAGTCTACGCTGATCCGAAGCCTGCACACTCCCAGTTGATGACACAAAATGGTTCTGAATTGTGTTTCTATTTTTTGTGGCTTTGAACTGTCGAGGTTTGTGGCCATCCACTGGTCTGGGCCCCACTGTGGAGGAAACTGACCTTGAACACTTCCGGTCCTCTTTTCTGCCAAAAGTGGCAGGTTTAGACGTTGACCTACTGCTTGTTGGATTTCCTCTACAAACTCCAGATGCCTGGCTTGCTTCTTTGGATGTGACACCTGTAGCGCCTAGTTCAGTTTGATATCCAGATTTTCTGTTACTGTTGGAATGTTTTATTGAAGGTTCTAAGCCACTGCGAACTCTAAGTGCTTTTTCCAGGGCTTCTTCAAGCAATTCTAAATCTTTCTCCACAGGTGAAGTATCTGTGTCTAAAAAGAGGAGAATACAGGAGAGGGAATGGAGGGGAATAGTTAATGTTGAAATTATGTTTTAGTTAGGATTTTTAAATGGGTCTTTTTATCTTGTTTCCAAGGATCAAATTCAGCCTGTTATCAGTGAGTTTAGCCTGTGCATTATTCCTTTTGATTAGTAACATACTAAATTTTAATTATAATTAAGGAAGAAATCTTTTCAGCATCAGTGCATGGGACACTTATAGTGCTTTTATGCATTTTTGTTGATGATTAACAGATAACTTGAAGTTGTGGTAAATGTGGTGGTAAAAAGTTGTGGTTTATTCTTATCTTTTAAAACACCTTAAATGAGGAAAAAGCCTGATGAACTAAAAATAAAATGTAAGATTTGTAATGTAATGAGTTTTATTATGTTTATTAATTTTTGCTCAAATAGAAAATCAGTATAGAAAAAGTATCAATTGGTATCAAAGGCAAGGTCGTTGACAAAAATATCAGCACCAGAATGAAAACTCTCAAATGTCACCTTATCCCACACTGTTGCTGAGAAAAGTTGGAATAATTGTGTTTTCAGACACATTCCTCTTTCATTCTTATTTATACACATCTTCAATTACCTTAGACCGGGTATAATAAATACAATTTGAGTCTCAGTCACACTTTATCTATCAAGAATAAATCACATTGTCACAATCATTTCATTGTAAAAATGTAAAAATGATTTATTCCAACTTCACAGGCAACAGTGTACATTTATCTCTGCCAAATAAAAAAAAAATACCTGGGGGTGTATCATCTGCTGATTCAGTCTCTGGGGTTTGCTTTGGTTGAGGGGCTCTGTGGAAAAAGACAACAGGTGACTACACAGCCAAAAAAACACATAACAAAAAAGTTCAATTACATTCACTAAACCTAGACTCCATATGAAAATACAGCTACAGACTATAATAACTGCCAGGAGGAAACTTAATGATCAACCTTTTTTGTTGCAATTTTCCAGATGTTAATGAAATTATAAAGTGATACAGATTTCTTCTTTGTGGCAAATCCAGCAGTAAACACTCCTCTTAAATAAAAAGGCACTGCTGGGATTCGAACCCAGGATCTCCTGTTTACTAGACAGGCGCTTTAACCAACTAAGCCACAGCGCCAGATAAATGTCATTTCGGACAAATACGTATTCTATAGGTACACATAATATAATAACCATAATTTTAATCCTTACAATTATCTTTTTCCAACATGAGTAAAATGTATATCTAAAACATATATAAAACATTCACTTTTAGCAATTTCGTTTTGTAGATGAAATCCCAGTTTTGTAAAGGAGTCGGAAATCATGGGCATGGAAACAACACCGTGATGAGCTGCTTAGTACTTACAATGCCTGTAATACTTCTTTGTAGAGTTGGATGGAGTCATTTATCTTGGCTTGATCTGATTTATGTGACTTTATAGCGTTTTCAACCGCGATGAGCAGGGACATAACTACTGTCGAAGTATGGAGGGTCTGTCGATGTACGCAACAAACTTACACTACGTTAAACCATACTCATTACACAAGCTAAATTAACCCGAGAGTAAGTTTACAGGAAGTGTTTCTTGTCGAAAATGTTAGCTTGTTAATAACATATGTTTAGCTAGCAGATGTGCTGTTTCGTGCTGACCCGCGAAATTAAACGGACGAGGAAGTCGATTTTCTTGTTTTACTGACAGTAAAGTCTCCGTGTGAGTAATGCGTAAATATTGATCAAGAATGTCAAAGCTGTAAAACATATAACAATAATTAACTGGACATGTGTAGCCTATAGTTTTTACGAAGCTAACACAGGCTAAAACTTTACAGATTCAATGTTTAGCTTCGTCTCTACAACAAATACTCCAAATCTCGCGAGATCTGCATCATGGTTACCAAATGGACGCTTTTTCTGACGGATCCTACTAATAAGCTGATATTTCACCATGATCATTATATTTGTAGGTAATTATATGGGGATCTCAGAGGTGAAGTTAAAGGAAAAAGTGAGCGCTTTAAAAGGGAAGATGAGAATATACAAGGAAACAGGGATGAAAACTTCTCGCAGCAATCAGATTTTATTCATAAAATTCATAGGTCATTTGTTTTCAATTTCAGGATGGAACTGATTAGTGTGATGCACTATGTTGTAAAGAGGCAGCATTATTACATTTTGCACATTTATGTTCTCGATTGCCCCAATTGCAGCATCCCTTGGAGCTACTTACAAGACATGTTTGAATACTCAGGAGATGATTAAGTCGAAACTAATTGTTTTTGTTATACTGCCAAAGCTTGATGCAAAAATGAAACTGTTAATTACAACATAATTACTAACATAAATCACTAATACACAGCCTATATTATTTCCTTCACTGACACCTCTTGGTATACATCCAGGGCTGCACTGACTGTTATTTTGTGTCAGATCTCTATTGTGCATATTGGTTTTCAACAAAATGAATCAAAATTATGGTTAATATTAAGTACATCTATATGTTTTGCAATAGTAAAATTAACAGTAGGTTTCATCAAGCAATATTTGACTGGAGATGAAAAGATTCAGTGTATAGCCTACTGTCATTGTTTTCCCTGTAGACTAAAGAGTGGGACATTAATTCACACATTGCTCACGTTTTGATCCCTCCTGTCCATGTTTATTCTGCTCTGCTGATTACTCTGAATTGATACTGCATAAGCACTCAGGTGCATATCAAACACTTCTTCATATTACCACTGTGCAGTTAAGGTCCTTGTTGCATTCACATCCAAATGGAAAGAAAAATAAAACTATTAGAGCAAAAGCATGTATTATTTTGCAAGTTCTGACATTTGTAGACAAACCAGAAGCAAAGTTAATCAAATCATCTGTTAGTGTTTGGACCAAAATCTTTTTTTTTTTTTTTTCGGACTGAACAGCAGTGATGGCACAGAAGTGCTTCCCAAAACAATCTAATATAATGGCAACAGCTTGCTAGACCAATTGGAGGGAAGTGAATCATCTTGTTAGCTCATCCTTCCCCGCCAGCCCCCTGCGACTCAACAGTTCGATAGGGGTGGTTGGGGGTGTAGTGGGGAGTGCACCCAGCTGCCCTGCCAACCGAGCATCTGACACTGCAACCATCTGCCAGAATAATATGAGGCACAGGTTCTCACTTTTTTCTCCCATATGTGCCCACACATGTTTAGACATACAGCAGATATGTAGACCTTCATATACATTCTGAATACAATAATTAATCAATGGACAAATCTGTGCAGTGACACATTTTATTGTCCTCCATAATGGACAGCATGCACGAATCATAACTATGACCACTTAAAAAATTATTAAACTATGGTCTGTTGTTGACAGGGTTTAGCACCACAGGCAAACTGAAATGGCATAAAGGAAACCCGAACAATTCAGGTTAGAATCCCTGTGTTTTGTTTGTGGTGGACAAACACCTGCATAATCTAAAGCACTAATTACACAATAGTTTGACACTACATAGTGCACTGTGTTGAAGTACACTCTGTGAAAAAGATCATAGATGATCATTTTAAATGTGCAGATCTCAAATCTTTACTTTGTTATCCATCCAGTTATTTTCATTTTTTTTTTCATGTGATTTACTCACCAAAAACATTTGATAACCCAATGTGTGTGTTTATGTAGCTCACTAGGCTTAAGATTTCTATATGATTTTAAATACAGTAGCTAAGTAGAAATGCACTCTCCTCTACAACTTATTGGTTACAAGAAGAAACGATCATTTACTGTAAAAGCACCAAAATAAACATTCAAAAGTATATGATAACTTTTTTTTTTCAATGTGGTTACGTAAGAGCTGCAAGTTTGTTATTACTTCAGTGCAGCCTTAACCGACAGCAGAGGGTGTTGCTGTCATAATTTATGTGATAATACAGAATAATAGATCTTGCAGGAGCAATTCGCAATAGGTTCTTAATATGTGATTTTCAAGCTGGTTATTGAATTGGGTAACCTGTGGTGCAATCAGTTGAAAAAGCAATGCACAGACTTTCAGTGATGATGGAATAATTGAAATACATACATGGTGAGTACACAATGCTACCAGCAGTATGATAAATTACCAAAATAAAATAATCTCACTCAAACTAGAGAGCAATATAACTGAGTTTTTAGCTGCACATCTAAACTCTGAGCAACATGTGGACCCATACTCTTCCACACACTCTAATTGTTGGTAGCTATGCCATCTTGTGGTTATTATCTTACTTCTGATTTCATTGTCTTCATGTAATTTTTAGTGTTTTTCTAAATTCGGACCTGCATTTTCACAGGAGAAATATGGAGACACATAACACTACATTTCACAAGACAAACTAGTATTGAAGCTGTTTTTTGAAAACATCTAAAGCTATAAATTACGGTAGACAGTGTATTGTATATACACAAGTATTTATTATACATCTGTTCATTTTTATACTGTGCTGATGTATATTCAGAAAATAGTCTCTTGTTTAATATCAGATATTTCATCCTGCAGTCCAGACCTGTTTTACATGTACATATGCCTGTAACATTAATATCCTCTGCAAAAAGAGCATATTTCATGGTATATTGTTATTAATATTATTATTATCAGCAGTAGTGATTTTTGTTTTCTTATAGTATATTTTATCCTAGTGCTGTTTTTTTTAAGTTTGTCAAAACATCAGGTCTCCAAAAGATAGCTATATACAGTACAAGATGAAAATGTTGTAGATGTACTGATGTGGAGAGCATTGCGGAGGCCTTATGCATTTATACTGAGAGGTTTTTCCCAAACCTCACATGCAGTGCAGTCAGCTCTGCCACACTACTTGAGGTCCTGACATTGGTGTAAAATCTGTAAATATCCAGTTTTGTGATACATGGCCTTGTATGGCCTCTGAGGGAATGACTTGCTGTGACAATAACAGGACAGTTACTGTGGAAAATGCTTAGTTGTCTCATGTGACATGTGCCCAATGTTCAGTCCCACTCTGTGAAAGAAATTAAGAATACGAAAAACTTCAAAGATATTCTAACTAAAGATGAAAGATTCCAATTTAGGTATTTCGCCATTGAGTACAGCATAACGGCCAACCTGTGGCTAATCAGCGCCCGCTTTGGTCTAATATATTCTTTCAGCTAATTGTAATATGTGCGTGATGTCACCGAACATTCTCCTAAGATTTAAGACAGTTAATCTTATAGTACAACGGAGTGAATTTCTTGGGTGTGACGAGAGAGATTGGTGACAAAGACCCCGTGATATGTTTGCACGATTACACGATGTGTTTGAAATCTTTCGACTTTAGTCAGAATATATTGGACTAAGCCACGTGACTGCGGACGCCGGGAGGAGGCGGAGCTGTACAGATCTGTCCTGAACTTCCAGTGTGATTTGTTGACTGCACTGCCCCGTTCAGTGGTGAGGATGGTGGTTTATCTTAATACCATAACAAAGCGAGCTACATGAATGCATTGATGTTAAGTTGACGGTTGATAAAATGCTTGGATATCACGCTTTTTGGTAAATGTTAAACGACTTTATAGGCTTGTTGAGACGCTAGCTAGCTGTAGGCTAGTTTAGCTAACGTTGTCCTTTAAACTTAGCTGGTGTCATATGAGTTACGTATAATAGGTTAAAAGACGAAATGAAAGAATGACTTAAATTAATCTAAAAGAAATGGATGTTCCGAGTCGCTAGTCTACTGAATAACTCTATATAGTCGACATTAGCTTGGTAGCTGGATATTGTAGCTTTCCTTTCAGTGCAGTTAGCCTATTATTGCCAAAGACAGTGGTAAACGCCAGAAGGCCAGTACTCTGTATGTACCGCTTTGTTTATCACTGTTCAGGCCTTTTAAAACAGACTTTTCCGTGTAAACCAAGCCAACAGATGCCACTCCGTATCAGCTTTCACTGCATCATTGCCTTGTCTTCCTTTCGCAGTGATTAAGGTCAAAGGCTTGGAGCAGCTGAATAACAAAAAGCTTTCTTCGTCCCTTTCTTACTTTTGGACCTCTGCTTCCTGTTTGGTAAGAGTTAATAGCAGGTGTAATCATACATGGAGTGTGTTTTTATCTGTTGTTGATGGATATGAGCATATAAATCTCTTCATAGCAAGGAATTTTTTGACAATGCTTTGAGATAGTGTAGTGCATACAAAGTAGTAAATGTAACTCTGATACAAGCCTTAACCTGATATAAATGTGCCTTATATGTGTGACAGACACTATGCAGAGATTGTGCATAGTCCACTGTATCTTCAGTCTTCTTTCATGACTCCTGATAATTCCCTTGTTAATTTTTTTTTGTAAGCATTGTAATGTTTTGTATATACATTGGTGTGGTGTATGTTACTTAACTGTACGAGTATACAGTCGCACAGATCTCCAATCACACTGCAGCCAACTGTCACCTTGTTTATTTTAAAAAAGCAGTTGCATAATCTCAGCTCAGGTGACAGCACTGACTGTAGGCAACACATGTTACTGTTACTAATGCTGTATTTGAAATTGCACTAAATAAACCTGACTTAATATTTTACTGATATACTTTGTCTTCTACAGAATCTAGGGTGATATAACTGGCAGACAGAAACACATTATTTCTGTCAGCAGAGAAGATGGAGTCAGGTGGAAGTGTATCCAATGGCGCAGGGCCTGTGCATGAGGCAAAAGAAGAGACCCTCAGGTAAACTCCTCAATGATATTGTAACATCCTTATCTATAATAGTGGACAATGCGAAAAATGGTTATAAAATAATCATGCTGCTTTTATCACTTTAAGCACACATTATATATTTATCTCTTTTTCTTTTTTTTTTTGCTTCAGCCCTGAGGATCTGTCTGAGATGCTGGCAGAGGGGACCAAAGAGGTTCATGAGAAGGCTGAGAATACCCAATTTGTGAAGGATTTCCTCAGGGGACGGATCCGCAGAGAGCTATTTAAGGTTAGTCTGAAGAAATTAAGTGATTAATTATTTAAAAGATGAGTTTCAGGTTTGTTAACTATCTTTCTTGCATATCTAGCTTGGTTCTGTAGCACTCTACTACACTTACACAGCCATGGAGGAGGAGATTGAAAGGAACAAGGACCATCCACACTTCGCACCTCTTTATTTTCCTGTAGAGTTGCACCGTCATGAAGCTCTGGCTAATGACCTTGAGTACTTCTACGGTCCTGACTGGCGGAACCAGATCAGCTGCTCCCAGGCCACTCAGCACTATGTAGACCGTATCCACCAAGTAGGGCTGGAGGACCCAGTTCTGCTGGTCGCCCATGCCTACACCCGCTACATGGGAGACCTTTCAGGAGGTCAGGTCTTGAAGAAGGTGGCGCAGAGAGCCATGAAACTCCCTCCTACAGGAGAGGGTCTAGAATTCTATCATTTTGAGGGTATTCACAGTGCCAAAGCATTCAAGCAGCTTTACCGCAGTCGGATGAATGAGTTGGAAGTGGACATGGAAACGAAGAAAAAGCTGGTGGAGGAGGCTGTAAAGGCCTTCCACTTCAACATGGAGGTAAGAGATCTAACACTCTACAGTCTCTCTCTCTTTCTTGGGTTGTTCTCTTTATAATATAATAGTCTTGACCTTAATTTGTAAAGTACTATGAGATAATTTTGTATGATGACTAGTGCTGTATAAATAGAACTGACCTAAAATGGAATGAAAATTTGATTTCCAACCTCTACAAAGAAATTGATCTTAAGGCAGTTGGTGAAGTTTATCATGTAGAAAGTACATTTCAGTTAAATAAAGTCATTGAAAATTGTCTGTGATTAGCTGGAAAATGCTTAAAGTGCTGTTGAAAACTTGACTTTTTAGATATTTGTGCTTCTTCCAGGATTGGTACCTTAAAAACATAGGATGATATGTTGCATTGATGTAGGTCAACATTAGATGTGCATTTCCTGACAAATGTTACACATTAGTAACATGTGAAACATAAGTCTGTTTGTTGTTGTTCATCTTGAAAACCCTATGCTTGTGTTGACAGGTGTTTGAGGAGTTGGAAGAGATGGGGAAAAACATTCAGGAAGATGTTTTAGATGCTGGTATGCCAGTCCATGGAGCGATGGGTGGAGACATCAGCAAATGCCCCTACTATGCTGCTAAAATGGGTATGTTGTATTTATGGAAAATATATTGTATTATTTTTCCTAATAATAAGCCCTTTGTAAAGCTTATATTTTCTTCATTCTTCTGTGTTCTCTGTGCCACAGCGGCATCGGGTGGAACAACATACGCCTGTCAGCTCGCCATGGCTTTGCTCCGACACCCGACAGGACAAGTTCTGTTTGCTACTTGGTTTGCTGCTTTGGCTGGATTGGCGGCGTGGTATTTGATGTGATCTAGCTGTCATCGTGTCAGTCTGCTGCTGTGAGAGAAAGAGACGGAAAAAAATAAGAGACAAGAACGTATGAAGGCTAGAAAATTCCCAAAAACTGTAGTCCATTTCATTGTCTCATGCAGACATTCTTAAGGGGTCCGAGTTTATTTTTCACATTTGCTTGGACCTGCCCCTTACCTATGGAATTCCAGTGAGATGGTCTACAGTATAGGACCAGCAGGACATCAGCTCCATCCATCCATCCATCAAAGCCACATGTTGTTACAGTTTCTCCTGAAGTTTTGTCATTTCTCTACCTCTTCACACCATCCATCCAACTCTAGTGTGTGTGGTCATCTCCCAAAATCCTCTGTAGCTTTTTGCTTATGTTCACATGAAAGCACATAATATGAGTAGATAATTTGCTGTGAAATGACATTTTGACTTATATGAAAATTTTAATTGGCTTTACAGTGGATTGAGAGCTTTAGAGTGAGCTTAGGAAAAGGAATATTAATTAATACTATGCATTTGTTATGCATGTGAAGGATAGCACATTGGTCTTACAGACTGCTGTGCTTTATAATGTGGCCTTTATTTTTCCATTGAAAATATTTAAATTTGCTGGAAGAAGTGCAACTTGGTAAGGAAATATTCAAACGTTTTTTATTCGTAAATGTAGACATAGGAAACATCTCAATTGACTGTGTTTTTATTCCTGCATGCTGCCGATATCTGCGTCTGTCTCCAGAGGCATTGAGTGTTTGGGGCGTCAGTCTGTCTGTCCATCCCATACTCATGAAAGTGATATCTCAGGAACGACTTGAGGGGATCTCTTCAAATTTGGCACAAATTTTCACTTGCACTTAAGGATGTAGTGATAAGACTGTGATCACACGAAAGATATTTTCTGCTATAATTCAAGAATTTGCTAAATTTTACACAGGAAAAAGCGACGATTGATGACATTTTATACCCAGTTCAAAGGTCTGCTTAATCATGAAATCATGACATTGTGCGAAAACACTTTTATATGATGTTGTATCATAAAAGAAGTCTGTAAATGATGCCAGCACTTCACTGGAAATTATTCAAAGGATCCGTACATATACTTACATGTCCAAATAGTGGTAACTTCCATTTCATTGATGAGTGCACTTAATACGGTTTTATGAAATTGCTTCATAATATTCAATACATCCAAATGTCATTTTTTGGACAGGCATGGATGCAAACTGCAACTTGACTGGTCGACTGAGACAGACAACTGCAAGATAGGGACTCTAGTTACGTCTAAACATTGATTTGTTTAATGTTCATCACATTTTACACTGATGTGGTTTGTAATGTAAACTTGAGAACTGACACAGGATAGGAAACATAAAAAAGATGTAGCACACCTACACTCGGACAAGTGTACGATTATTAAACAAATAGTATTGAATTTACCAGATAATACTACTGATGCATGTTCAAGTATATTAATTCTCTTTTTCTGAATTATGTGACAGTGCATCTTGTATTCATGTAAAACTGCCTGTTAATTTAATTGCACAGTTGATCTGTTAAGATGAATGACTCTGTGATGAATCCATTTTATTTGCCACAAGAGCCGAGGACAGAGGCGCTAACAGGAGCAATTTCAGCTGTTTTCGATCTAATAATGTTTTGTCTAATTTCTCTAAATAGATGCCATGTTCATTTACAAAACGGCTGAATATGTCTCAGTGTTGCGGTTTATTATCAGCTGCAGGTTAGGTACTGACAACAGCTCTGCTCACCGTGATTATTATCCATATGTTTCTCATAACTACTGTATGCTGTAAAGATTATTTCATTAGCACACAACAGTTCTGTATAAAACATTAGAAGATTTTATGTTGTGTGTATGCAATGTAATAGCACTCTTTTGCAGTTGGAGTGTATTATTTATCTTTACACAATGGCATTTACTTAACCTTGCTGTACATTTTCAAGCAGTCCCTGGTCTTTCTCTTTGCTCAGATCTTTTGTATCAATGGAAACCTGCCATATATTTGCACAGCACATGCACATGATGGATGTATCGTGTCTTTTACTTTGTCAAACAGCTATATTATATAATACAGCTGTTTAAGACTTGAAGACCGAAGTGATGTGTTTTGCTGTTGAATGTCTCAGGTGTTGCAATACCATGCATCGCAGAAGGAAAGCTAATACAAAGACAGCCTGATTTGCTCCAGTGTTTAATTTTCATGATGCCAGTATGCTTTGGTGATCTTTAGATACTGACTGGATCTCAGGAGAGCAGATAATTTTTTAGGTTATAGTGTAAGTGACTGACTCAAGTGCGGGGAGTGTTTGACTAATTCATGTCCATTTTGACTTTTCTTTCATTTGAATTAATACTGCTCTTGTTCCCTGTGTATCTAACTGAACGAAGCTTTATTAGTAACTCATATTAAGACTTATTATATGAGAGAAAATACACGAGTTGTGTTGTGCTGTCTTGGAGGAAATAAATTACAACTCATTTTCTGTTTGTTATTATTTGATTCATTTACACTGGTTACTCTTTCACAAGAAAAAAAAAAAGAGCAGATAATTATTTCTGACACATAAGACATCCACCAGTACCTTATTGGCAGAGGGAGTGTTTAAAATGGTTTTAAAAAAAAAAGCTAGATTAATTTATATATTTGTACATTTGATATTTTTGCATCAGTGTTAACAGCATTTTTTCCAGAACAGTTATTAAATTGCATTAGGGAACATGAGTAATCTACACTATTCTGTTTAGATTTCTACCAAATGTATTTGCCATTCGTCCTTGTAGAAGCCATTCATTTTATAAACTTCATCTGATGTCCATGTATTCGTTTTGTTTTTCAGAAGGAACAGTTAATTAAGCCACATCAAACATGAGGCCTATGGGCCAAAACCAGCCCGCCAGAGGGTTACATTCAGCTCGTGGGATGAGTTTTCAAGGCGCAAAAATTACACTTAAGATATTAACAGTCAAAGGTGTCAAACTGATTTTAGTTTAGGTGCCACATACAGCCCAATGTAACCTGAAGTGGATCAGACAAGGAAAAAAAATTGCATAACCTATAAATAAATGACCATTTTCTTTTATCTTTTGTGGGAAAAAAAGTAAAATTACATGATGAAAACAACCATGCACAACCTGAAATTTCAGAAAAATGTGTAATTTAAAAAAAAATATGTACATATAAATAAGCTGTGGTATATTATCAAAATTGTACTTTTACTTTTATGCACTAAAACAAATTTGGAGTTACTATTTAGAGGTTTTATTATGCTATTATTTTACTGGTCTGGGCCCCTTGAGATTGAGCTGGGTTACATATGGCTCCTGAACTGAAATACACTTGACACCCTGATTTAATTTATGATAAATAGGTGGTTATGTCAACTTTTTTGGAATGGATACGTGAAAACATGTACACGTCATACTGAGGTATCATTTTATTGGCTACAGTTGTGTAGTTCTTTCTTACGCAATACAACAGCTCTGGTAGTATAGTCATTTAATATTTCATTAAACTGCTACACCAGTCAATGAAATGTAGGTACTTTCACCATCTTTAGTCATTTATTTAAAACACAAGCCTTCACTGAACCATAGTTTTATTATAGATGTACAGTATCTCTCTCCTACAGTCATGGAAAAAAATATTAGACCATCAAAAGTCATCAAAACAATGATTATGCAATCACGTAATAACTCCTGTGTGTATCACGTGACTAAAACAGAGAAAAGAAAACATGGAATACCTAAAAGCACTGTTTTTGTCAGTACAATGCCATAGCTATTGATGTAACGACTTGAGTGATTTTGGTTATTATCAAGAAAACCATGGAAAATGGAGAGATATCAGCTCTGAAATTAAACTCTTATGAGCTATTTTTGCTGTTATCATTATATTTGTCCAAACAAATGTACCTTCAGTTGTACCGGGCATTAAAATGAACAAGAAAGTGAAAAAAAAAACAGGTGATCTAACATTTTTTTTCTGTGACTGTATGCGACACGCTGGTGGTTGACAACAGTCTATGTACAAATGTAATAAAGATACAGGGTTGACGTCTGTATTTCTGAATGGCCTCTCCCATAATGCAAAAGGTCAAAGGTTGAGGCGAACTTAACATTTGTAGTTTACCTTAACACTGCTAACTATCAACAGCTATGACAATGTCCAGAACTCCGTGGTAAATGTGTAATCTGACATTAAACCTGCTAGCACTGAGAGTTTGAAGGAAAAACACAACTGTCTGATCAATGCATACAGAACAAAAAGGATTAAAAAGAAGAAAAACCTTTCATCTTAAATTAAAACTTTATCTATGGGCTTTGAAAATTTAATTTATGTCTGTCCATTTTGATTCTGTTGTTGCCATTTTTTATTTTTTTACTTATGGCGGTCAACAGGAAACCAACATGCACAAACTGCTGGGATAAATGACAAATCTTTGCGGCCAATATGGCAACGATGGACATCTGGAAAAGAGGCGACTGGTGCAACTGGAACTTCCTCTTGTGTGTTGTTTCACTTCAGCAGAGGAACACAGTGAACTATCCTTTGCAGTGCATGGTCAGCAGGTCCATAATAATCTGTGCAGAACCCTTGTAGACCTGATCCAACACCCAGTATCCTGCCATCCCCTGTCTTTCTTTTTTAGAATCTGGCTGCTCTCTCCTCTGCAGTCCGACTGCTGACGGCACCTCTCAGTTCCAGGACCTTTTACCTTGAGGAAAAATGAAACATTCCAGATAATGAGGAAATTTACACCTAAAAACAGCGAGACAGTTGCACATAAAACATGGTAAGACGTACAGTATTTAGGATAGGACTGAATACAGGGGTACATGCATCTGTGCTCATGTGACAGCCACAAACCAGAAAAAAAATTTGAGTGCTATGAAATGTATCCTTCTATATTTGTGAGGATCACAGTTTTCTGCTGGTGGACATCTTAAAAAAAAAACAAAAACCTTGAGCAATACTAGTCCTACCTGATTTGTGGCTGTCAAGAAGAAATAAATAATTTCTTTAATTTGGAGAAGAATCCCCCCTCTTGTTTCAACTGTCCTTCCTCCTTGTCATGCACATCCCCTGCCTCAGACCGTTTACCACTGCTGCCCCCACCTGGACAAAAATTAACACTGCAATTAACTCAGCCAGGTTTCTAACTCAAACCACATTCGTTCCTGAAAATCCCTTCTTTTCGGATACGAGACGTGCATGAAAAGAATAAAAATGCACCTGTGGTGGTGGCAGTGACGCCGTTCACCGACCCCTCCACATCTGTCTCGTCCTCGGCGTAGCTCATCAACAGAGACCTCTGTCTATCCGTCAGTGTCCTGCACAGGAAATTAAAGGTTTATTTGTAAGGGATCACACATCATGACTTTAATATCATTGGAGAACAGGTGCATTGTGCCAGACTTCACTACAAGATTATTTTCATCTGCAGCCCAAAGTGTTGTGACATATCCATGTAGTCACAACAGTAATTATAAAGCAGTGAACTCTGCTGGAAAATACACAACCTTTTCAATATGCTTTGGTATTATCCTTCGTATTGTTCTCTGGGTGTTACTCCCCTCTCTTCATAAAAGAACAACCCCTGAGCTGCAACAACTCACTGAAAATGTCAAGTTGAGACACAAATGCACATCTTTCACAGCTTCCCTCCTGAGATTATTTTACAAAAGCGCAAATGTTGCACCCAAGTCTAGTGTGATTTGTTAAAAGAACAAGCCGAACAACTTAGAGATCCTGTTCCACAACAAGTGGATGGTAGATCTCCAGCACAGTGCTAGTAGAGTCTAGATTCAGTTGCAGAAGAAATGATTAGACCACACTTGTTTTCTTCAATTTCTTGTTCATTTTTGTGCCTGGTACAACTAAAGGTGCATTTGCTTGGACAAATATAATGGTAACAACAAAAGTAGCTCATAAGAGTTTAATTTCAAAGCTCATATCTATCCATTTTCCATGGTTTTCTTGATAATAACCAAAATCACTTAAGTTGTTACATCAATATCTATGGCACTGTACTGCCAAAAACAGAGCTTTTAGGTATTCCATGTTTTCTTTTCTGTCTGTTTTAGTCACATGATCCACACAGGAGTTAGTACTTGATTGCATAATCATTGTTTTTGATGACTTTTGATGGTCTAATAATTTTTTCCGCGACTGTACACAATAAGCTGAATCTAAAAGTACACACGTCTAAACTAATAGGCACTCATTAAATAACATGAACATAAATGCAGCCTGACAGCCTCACATCAGGTACTCACTGGGTACTCGGTGTGAATTATAATGTGTAAAATGTAAAACCCTAGTAACTCTAAGGGGATAATAAAGTGAGTAACCCTTTTAACCTTTATCACAAAATACACATGCTTCTTGATTCAATAACGGGATTATCCCATTAATAAATAAATATAAAAATAATTGTATTATACAGATAAGAATGCCCATTTTTCCACCTGAGATAAAAATGTGACAATCTTTGTGTTTTCAGACTATCTAGGAGCTTTTTCTGTTTTTAATAGCCTTAAATACAATGAGGAAAAAGTCAACCCTGAAGACTTGCTTGTCTATTCAGAGAAAAGGTGTACAAATCCTTCCAACAGTGGATTTGAACTATATTCAAGTCCAGATTTAGACTGTCTAAGTTTAACATTTTGTAATGTTAAATTATATCACTGTGATGCCATGCTATAGTTTCCCATCTATGACATTTAAGATTTGTTTCCAAAGAGAATTTATTAGTTTTTTGAAGTTGTCTTAGTTCTGCAAATGATACATAAAATGATAAGAGACGATATGACTGGATTCAGAGGTACCCTTGACGCTTTGTTACTGTCCAAATCATCTTGTATGTCAGTGTATTTCTCAACTTCTTTTACTTTTTTAAGCAAATAGATACGCTAACTTCAGATAATTTTGAATCTTTGTAAGAAGTACTGAATGCCTTGTGTTGGATGAAAACCACTTCTCCCATTATGGGTCCTCTGAATAGGTCTTTACAACTATTTTAAATCAAATTTCTTACTAGGTTACTAAAAGTCATAGAAAAAAGGAAGAAAAAAAAATGTATACCATAAAAGTTAAATCTATTTAGTTATGTGACTTTATGATAAAATATTATGGTGTACATACATGACTATGTTAAGAAAGTTGTCTGAATGAGGCATCTTACTTGGGAATTTTGATTTTAACATGGACGTAGTGGTCTCCAAAACCATAGCCACTGACACGAGCAATCCCCTTCCCAGCCAAACGCATCCGCTGGTCTGTCTGGACGCCAGCAGGAATCTGAAGAAGAAAACCAGTTATTCAGCATCATGGTATCTAGCTGTAGGTTTAAGTCTCTCCTTCTTTTGGGAATCTAAATGTCAACTTACTGATAGGTTTAGTGTTTCATAAAGGCCCTGCGCTCTGGCCGTTCCCCCCAGGATGGCTTGTGCAACAGAGACATGAAGGTCAGAGTGGATGTCTGCTCCATCCCTCCTGAACACTGGACTTTTTTGAACCTGGATACAAAACCAGAGCAAAACTAATCACACATGTGCAGTATACTAACATGACGTCTTATCTGTGTTAATTCAGTAGGAGAACTCAGACAGCTCAATGGCTCATTAAGACACAATCCCATTACTGGGCTTTGAGGGAAACTACACTTCCAGGAAAGCTTTTTATTTCTGGATCAGGTCTGTTAGGAAAAACAGATATTAATGAAGATATTCACCCTAAATGTGATGAAGATCTCCTTTTTACCAACAGGCATTCTGACTGTCTGACCATCCTCCACACCTACAAACAAAAGAAAACCAGTTAGCCAGAGCAAAGAATCTACATTAAAGCTAATTTTGTGGGGCAGTATAAAATAGTAATCATAGGGATAAAATGTGTATAGAAGTGGTTGGCTTTAGTTTTTAAGAGACTTTGAGTGATCTTTCACATTAAGAATAACACCGCACATTCTGTTTACTTACCATACAGGTGTGAATCTGTTAAACCCTCAAAAAAAAAAAAGAAGGAAAATACCTGTGTGCCTCAGAGACTTGATTTTTCCTTTCATGTTTTTATCCTGCGGCTAATTGTTTTCAGTGTGGGAATAATTTACCAGTTTATGATGAATATGAATGGACAACAGTCCCTAAATCTGTGTTACATCTAAATTAGAGACTGTTTTCAGGTGCTTTAATTTAAGTTTTACTTTCTGGCCAACAATGAAATCTACAACTTATAAAAGTAAGAAAAATCTCCATCCATTAGGTTGTTTTGCTGTATGAGTGTTAATGGTAACAATAATAATGACAGTAAAATAATTTAGTGTGACTGACCTGCAGGAACAGGGACCATCACAGTCTTCCTCTGCTTGGTTTGTCCCGTTCCACGACATGAGTAACAGGGTGTGGAAATGACTGAGCCTTTGCCGCCACAGCGGCGGCATGTGGAACGCATCACAAATGGACCTGTGTTTATAGTTTCCTACAAAGGGAAAATATATTTATCTATTATGTGCATGCAGTTTTAAGGGGATTAAAAGCAGCAAGTTGTTTTACAACTCTTACCATGCCGGAGCCGTTGCAGTGGTGGCAGTGCTGGACTTTGCTGCCTGGCTCATGGCCCTTACCATCACAACGCTGGCAGGATGCTTCTAGATTGACGGATATTTCTTTATTGACCCCCTTTGCTGCTTGAATGAATGTCAACTCCATGAAATGCTGTATGAAAAAATCAGGGGGTGAATTCTTTCAGTCTATAATCAGTGGTGATAAAATAGGTTCATCAAAATACTTCCATTACACAGCATAGGACTAACCTCCTGTGGCTGGTCAAATATGGCACTAAAATCTCCAAAACCACGGCCTCCTGAGAATTCCCCGAAGATCTTGCGGAAGAGCTCCTCTGGGTTTATGTTGGTGCTCTGTCCACCCCAGTACTGTTGTCCTCCACCAGCTTGGCCGGCATCAAAGCCTGCTGAACCATAACTGTCGTACTGCTTCCTCTTTGCTTCATCACTGAGGACCTGAGTTAAACACAGATACAGAGAGATATTTAGCTTATTCACTTTTGATTACAGTTTAGAATGAATGACCCACATGGACGTTTTTGAGAATGTTTTAAAAAGACCTAGGACCACACCTCATAGGCTTCAGCCAGCTGTGCAAATTTCTCCTTGGCTTGTGGGTCATCTTTGTTGGTGTCAGGGTGATACTTTTTGGCCATCTGAAGAATGACAAACACAAACACTGAGGTAAGGGATCAGCAGAAGGCCAACATAAACTATCTGTGTATATCAGGCAAGTGCAGACCTGGTAGTAAGCTTTCTTAATTTCCTTCTGTGTTGCTGTGCGAGGAACACCCAAGATCTGGTAGAAGTCTTGCTTGCTGCTGAAAGGGGCACTAGTATGAAAGGACAATCTGTTGACAGCATGGGGCAAATGGATACCTAAAGGAGTGAAAGAGTAAGTAAATACTTTATAAAGATGAAGTTAACATTTGTTTCTAACAGTTGGAGATGTATACACATTCATTTGGTTGCTTATCAAGACTTAGGTTAGGTATATCAACAAAAGCAGAAAGGTTTAGGCTTATGCTGTATTTAAGGAGCTTTAGGAGGACATTACAGGGCTTTTAGGAAAATTATTAACACTCCTTGATGACTGCTGTTAAGAAACTGATTGGATTTCATCAATCGTCTCTATTGCAACTCTTCACAAACGCACCTTATAGCACACTTGAACCAATATTAACCTAGCTAACGTCAATCCGTTAGGACACAGTGACCATCTGCTGGAGCAGGTACTACACGTTAATAATGTTTTCTGGTAAGCAGTACGATGTTATAGGGTATGTTGCCAATATGCCAACACCACAGGGGCAGTGACCTGTACTCGGTAAGAAACAAAATACGCACATGATTCTAGTAAATAACGGGACCGACTGGTGCCATACCGAGATGTTACAAAACTACTGCTGTGATATTTACCACTAAGTTTGCTAATGCTACCTATGAAACAGTTGCAGAATATCTGACACTTATCTGTATCAGTGTGCTGTGTAATTTAGTTCTCTTTCAACCCGTGTCATTGCAGTAAACATGAATAACTAGCTAGCTAAGTTAAAGCAAAAACTACACTAAACTTAGCCTAGCCTAGCTTAGCCTGGGCCAGTACACCACTTACCCGACAGTCCTCTCAATGTCAAGGCTTTCCCGGCTCCACCACATGCTGACTTCCCTCCCCGCCACAGTTTTTCAGCTCCGAAGGTAGAAACAGAGCGGACACCTCCATGAGCAGCACAGACACCTGGACCAGTGGCACGGAGATGTGCAGAGGACACGATGACAGTGATCCAGCGTGTGGAACAGCGAGAAGCCGTGGACGCCATCATTCCTTCTCTAGCCGCCGCTGAAGGCGTACTGCGCATGTGAGTTGAAGTATGCGTCACTGAGCGCACAAAGATGATCTGTTTTGTTCAAGATAGTTCTCTCTGAACGGAAACAACTTACAATATTTAATGTATATTTTGCTTTTATTTGTGCCTGAGTTGGTACCACGCCTTTACTCACGAAATGTAATAAAACACTACTTATTTCACCCTCCAAAAAAGTACCACATACGACGAGTGAGAAGGGATACAAGCGTTTTAATAACCAGGGAATCCCGTGACAGCGGAGGGGGTTATCCTCTTGTGTTAAAAACTATTTTCCGCCCAACCGGACAGTTGGGTAAATCAAACCAAGCGGACTCCAACCTGGGCTGTCAGCTGTAGTAGGAGCCTTCTGTCTGCTGAGTACCAACCAGCTCGACAGAGACACCCGGAAGGCACGAAAGTCAATTGAGAGGGCAGCATGAACCGATTTAAGACCTCAAAATTCAAAAACACAACTCCGAAAATTGCCAAGAAAGACGTGAGTAGTTGCCTAACTCCTGGATAGAGCTAGTTTTGTTAGCTAGAGAACATTAGCCCGGCTGTTAAAGCGGTGTTTTGAGGGAACGCCTGTCTGCAAAGGGATGTTGAACTTCCTGCATCTGGATGTCTGCATAGTCTGACAGAGCTGCAGGAAAATCTGAATCCACACACTTATACGACGCGTACTACAGGCAAATAGTACAAAACTACGAGCCATGTGGTTGCATAGAGCTGCTAGCATACATCGGATGTTGCAGTGACGCCCCTCATCATATGATATTATAATGGAGCAGATCTGATTTTGTTTTACACTTTGGTTACAGGGTTAAAATTATGCTGGATCTACACAAACTAGGGAGAGATTACAATTGAATGTCAAATGCAGTGATTGATGACATTATCACGATGTCCCACCCCCTCATTGATTGTCTTTTGAGCTGCTTAAGGCGACATGTCTGGACGGGACTAGATGTAAATGTGCAAATCTTCCATTTTTAGTCATTCTCTGCAGCCGTTTGTTTAAAGTTGCAACGCCTGCAGGTCTCTTTGCTGAGCTGTATTATGTAACCCTCTACCTTGTTCGTAGTGAAGCAGTGAAATGCCTGGTATGCTTAGACAGCGTTTGGTAGGGGGATCTCTGCTTATAATCTAAGACAGCAGGTGGTGCTTTGCTGCTGTGAATGTTAAACTAGTCCATCACACAACAGACCAAAGAGCCTGGGAGTGTGTGTATGTGTCCGCTCAAGTCATGTGACAGCAGCTATTAAATACTGTATAAGTCAGAGGAAAAGACAGAGTGGAGAAACACATTTATAAGGACAAAGAGAGGAAGAAAAGCAAAGATGACTGAGTGACATTCTTTAGGTCATTCAGAAGAGTTGTAGTTTTCACAGAAAGAGTGACAAGTCAATTAATTTAGCTGGCTTTCATTTGGCTGGCATCGAGGAGTTACATGGTTAGGACAGTGGTATTAAGTAATAAAAGCTCTCTCTTATCATGGGCCTGTGGATTGATTCACAGCAGGTTTTTAATGCCATTCACTACTGCAATAAAAACATACTTGATGCTGACATTTCTAAAATTGATTTATTAAGGGAAACAGCCCTTCCTTCTGGTAATTCAGTGAATACTTGTGCTACAAATGAGAAAAAAATGCAATTGTTAGTCATTGAAGTCTTTCAAAAGGAACTGCTTTGTGCAACTTTGGAATAAGTTTGTCTAAACAGACACACACTGGAAGTGAACTTTAATACACAGGACAGTACTACATCCTTAATCATTAAAGGTGTTTCAGCAGTGGAGTGCCCTCTGTCAGTGTTGGTGTGTAACAGTTTTCAGAGGAGCAGTGGTCGTTGTTAGAGCACGTTGGACACATACTCAGTCTTCTTGCCACCCCAGCCTTGTTAAAGTTATGAAAGAGCTTCTAAAAGTGCTCTGCTGTGCAACACAGGGAGTCTCTCCACTTCCTCAACACTTTCACAGGCACTTATGTGTGTGTACTCTCAGCTAGATCCTTCCTGTTTATTACAGTGTTAACTTTCTTTCATTCTGGTTTTGCTATCAACTTCATCTTATAAAATACCATGTGCTACTAGTGAGGAAGATGTTTTTGTGCTCTTGTATAGACATGTTAAGCAGACACTTAGAATTCTTCTAAAGTTTCTCTATGGGCTGGTGAACCCCCTCAGTTATATTACCTGATTAGAGTTTATCTATGTGCATCAAATAAAGTTAATGCATTGCAATCCTTGACCTGTCTTTGTCTATGTGTATCAATCCAGGAATGGATCAACAATGTCCGTTCTGGCTCCTTCTCCTGCCAGGGGAACCACATCCAAGCCAGCTCCAAGCTGGTGGCGTTCAATACTGAACAGGCTGGTAAGGCTACAAAGCACTATGGAATATAATGTTAGTTTATCAGCAAATAGACATTTCTAATGTGTGCAGATCAAACTTTACCTCATGTATACCCATAAAGTGTCTCTCATTAAACCAAATTATTTGCATTAAGACAAAACACGACGAATGTTAAACCATGTTATTATTGTTATTGGTGTTATTTTAAAGGTATATTAATTCAGCTTCAGTGCATCATAATCACTGTGAGTGCATAAGCTGGTTAAAAACTACTAGGATTGAAAGTTACATGGATGCTGTTATGTATGGGTTTCTTTTGGCTGCAGGTGGAGGTATGGTGGGCTTGACTTCAGTCAAACCTGGTTCAGATGGCCAATGGACAGTTACTCAGATTTCCTGCCATTCAGGTAATTTGACTTTATCCTTTTGTCACCACATCACTTTATCACCTTGCATTTTCTTGCTCTAAGGTCCTAAGTGTAATCACATGGGGAACACACAAACTTTCCACAAAAATGAAATGACGCCAGACAGCTGTGACTTGGATCTGATTTTTGGTTTTCCCTTTCTCTTTCAGACTTGGTCACTGATATGGGATTTTCTCCTTTTGATGAGAGTCTCCTGGCAACATGCTCTGGAGATGAAACGGTGAGTTCTTTGATGTCCTTCGTTCTTTCCATCATTGGTTTCTTGCCTCCTTTCCTCTGTCTTTGCATTGATCTTGTCTTATCATGTTGCAGTGTACTTTTTACACACAAGTCCACTTTCCATCCTCTTATGCTTTGTTTTTCCTGGCAGCACTTTAAATATGATATGAAACTCTTTGCATGTTGTTATTCAAACCTCTTGAAGACTCCCTCATCTCAGCACATTGTCCTCAGCCACAGGTGCCCTAGCTTACTGGAATCTGCTGAGTATTAGTCTGCATCTTCAGACTCAGCCTCCTCGGTTTACCTCAGGGACCTGTGTAAACACACACAGATATAGCAGCCACACACAGACCTATGCACATGCCACAGTGGTCTGCGGTGCCCTGCATCTGCAGAGCACTTTCAATCCTCTTATCTCATGCCAACAGAATATATTGTTTCATGGACTTGATTGTGCTGACAATGTTAAGTTAAACTGAAACTGAGTAACAGGTAGGAGAAACTTGAGTCAGGATGTTTTTTTACTGACTCGAAATAAAGACATTTTCATACTGTTTCATCTCATCGGCCCACAAGCATCTCTGGTTGCAATGCAGAATTTTAACATCAGCTACTTTGAGCTTTAACACTTGTCTGATCGTCCTGTTTGATACTGGAATGAGCAGAAATGTTTGAGGTGTTCAGAGTCTGTTCTGTGCAGTAGGACACTGGAAAGAAGGAATTTCAGGAAAGTAAAAGTACCTTCATTCTGGGAATTAGTTTTATTTGTTTCTATGAAGAAAAACAATCTTGTCAAACACATTTTTCATCAGAAATGTAATGTCATATTAAGCAAATATGTCTAACCTTTTCTACTGTGTCCCAGCTGAGAATGGACTAGTTTTAACCTATAACAAGTTAAAACAATGGCTTCATGATATCCCAACAGAGGAATAAGATTGTTTTCTTTACTGAATGAGTGTGATTACTCATACAACTTCTCAATTTAAGAAATATTAAGTCTGTCTTAAATAACAATGTTATTGTTCCTTGTATTAGCATAGCTTGCCTAAATGTTGGCAGTCTTTTCTCAATTGCTTTTTCTAGTTTTAGGAAATGTAGCCAAGATAAATTGGCAGATTTTTTACTTAATAAAAGATGGTTTTGTTACATTTCAGTATGTTTGGGTTCTTAAGAGTGGTGCTGTTTTTACATTGGTGCAAGTAAGGAGATCCTGATTAGACGCAGAGAGATGGACTTTGTGTTTTTAATGAATGACAGATTATGTGACTCCAGCCATTAATTATTTTTGTTTTTCCTTCTGCATAAAGGTGAAGCTTTGGCGTCTGTGTGACCCCGAGCTGGAGCAGCCCAGTGAACCGGAGCTGACCCTACGTCCAGGTCTGGGCAAACTGGAGCTGCTGCGGTTCCACCCCACCTCCTCTGGCTTGCTGGCTGTGGGCACCACCAAATCCCCCCTCATTTGGGACACCAGCCGTCCGGACTCACCTCTAGCAGGTAGCCGCCTCCACTGGCAACATAAACCAAGTCTGCACACGTATTTTTGTTTTTGAGTTTAAATTAAAACACAAACCACAACCTGAATTTGTTTTGTAAGTCTTACATCACACACTGTCTGTTAACATTTAACATTTCAGTCTCTGTCAGTTAGTCTGAAATTTGTGTTGCTTTGGTTTCTGTGTAACATGAATATATATTTGGAATGAAGTGGTTGGTTTCCTTTTATCATCGGGAACTGTCTGACTGATGCTGCCTACGTTTTTCAGCCCTGTGGCTCTGTCTAAAAGCCGGAGCAGCAGAGGTAATGTTATGGTTTTCAGTCCTGTTCCCAGTCTCCCTGGACTGGCCTCAGGATATAAGTCACTATCCTCTGGCCTCACCCCCCCCACAAAC
>JAPTYQ010000029.1:21402557-21416398 GCA_029814465.1 Ostorhinchus cyanosoma
ATTAAACATTTCATATCAGTTGATCCTTTGGGGACTGGTACCTTTTTAATTGTCTGAGGATTAACATCTAAAAACCACTAATGTTATATGTTTGAGTTATGTACTTGAAAGTCAAACATTATTCTGTTGGGTTGCCAAGATGTCACATCAAATTAACAGTTCTTTCACTTCCTTTTCAGAATAAAATGACGTAATGTGAATAATGTTTCACCTTGTCTGTAAACATGATGTAGGTCACAGATATTGTGCAACGGTGGTGAAAACAATAACTCCCATGATCCCACGCTACTTGACAAACTACTTGGAAATATCACATAATCATATTGTCTTTTTTTTTTTTTTACAGTATGGTTTCATTGAGGTGGTTTGTATTGAAGTGGTCATAACTGAGACAATTCCAATGCCTGTTTGGTTATTTAGAAGTGACACATCAGAGGTTGTACTACAGGATGACTGTTGGATTGTAAAATGGGGGTTAGCTTTCTGCTGAGAAATATGTTATTTTAGAGCAAAAGGGTTATTAGTATTCATCTTTGCGAGAGTAGATTTTCTGTTTGGACCAGATGTTACCTGCGAGATGTGTTTTATGCAAGATCCAGTGTCTGAGCAGTGACACAGCTCGTATGCGTCCACTGGTGTCCTGGTTCCACCCATGGCAGTGTAGTGTGCTGAGGCTGGCTCATCCCTGTGGCCAGCACTGAACTGGCTTTTCCTCTAGCCAGGTGGGGTAAATTTAGGCCCTAATTACAGCCCAGCTTTTTCTGTATTTATGGGAAATAAGGCTGCGCAGGATAATTAAGGTCTTGGACATGAACAGCAGAATATACTGCATCTGTAATCAGAGCGATGTGTGTATGTATGTGTGGGAGCATACAAACGGCTGTATCTATGCACTTCACAAAGAGAGAGTGTGTTTCCATACATGTGGCATCCTTTTGCTCCTTATCCTACCACTGAAGCAGAGTTTCAATTTCAGATTTGAGTTTACTTTGGTGTTTTGCTTTTAATCTTTTTTTTTTTCAGTCTGCCTGCTAAAATGAAGTATCCTCTGTCACACTATCTCATATTCTGCAGTTGTCGCTGTAGCAATGATAGACTTATTATCATCTCATTTTAATATCAAACAACTCAAGTAGATTCAAAACAATGGAAAGCTTTTAATAATACCAGCTGTTTTTTTTGTTTTGTTTTGTTTTTTAG
Organism: Ostorhinchus cyanosoma; assembly: GCA_029814465.1. Lineage (NCBI taxonomy): Eukaryota > Metazoa > Chordata > Actinopteri > Kurtiformes > Apogonidae > Ostorhinchus > Ostorhinchus cyanosoma. The sequence goes on from JAPTYQ010000029.1 coordinate 21,403,758, forward strand.
AAATTAATTCCATGCAGTGTATAGATGGCAAAGTGGTGAACCATCAAGTTCTTATTATTGAAAAAGTAAAGCTGTGTTTCTTACTCTCTTTTAGTTATTTTGGATTCTGCCCTCTTTGCCATAATATCCCTATACTGGCCTCTTGTTTTCAGATGGGTTTCTTTCACATCTCTATGCAGTGAGGCCTCCACCCTGCTTTCCTGTATGGTGCTACATGATTCCTCAAACCCAGCACACAAGATAAACAGTCACATTTACTGACCTGATCCCAATGGGATGAGGTGATTTGTGGATGCAGGACACGTGCCTCAGTGGGCATTTGTGTCTCCTGTCTCACTGTATCGTTTGATCTATTCCCAATGTCTGTGTATTTGCTGAGTGTGTCATTTTCTGTGCGAGCGTGTGTCTGTGTGTATACCATGTGTGCTTCAAATTACAGTGCTGAAAATACCCCTCATAGTTTTGGGCCAGTGCTGGCCGTAGAGCTGTCGATCTGTGGTCACTGGAAGAGGAGGGAGACAGGAAAAGGGAATAGTTTGCTGGACGTGGGGGCCAGATTCCTCTTTTTCAACTCAAGCTTCTGCTGCTTTGGGTGAAATTAGAGAGGACCACGGGCTGGAATGGGTTTGGACTTGAGGAGGGAACGCTGGGCAGGGCCAAGGAAAAGCATAGCGGTTTCACTGCTAAAGGTGGCTGAGAGCAGCCGCTCATACCATCTTTATATTCTGCCATAAATTACAGACTGAACTCCGTAGATGCGTGTATGTGTGTGTCCTCACTTGGGGTTTGTCATTGCAGGCATAATAAACTACACTGGCCCTTTTGTATTATCTATGCTTCTTTGAATTCTTTTAATTGGAAAAGTGTGCATGTGTGTATTTGGTTAGTGGGGTGGGTGTCTGCATGTGTCCCATACTCAGATTTCTCATTACAGGCAGAATAAACTACCGGCAGGCACGGTGAGCTTAGTGAGTGTGTGTGTGGACTCTGGCAGGCAGCACAATGAAGCTCTTTGACTGTTGCAGAAATGTTTAGTTTGTATCACAGATGTAAACCCAGAGGGAAAGCCATGAAGGAGAAACATTCAGAGAGGTGACGTGAAATGGAAGAACTCAATTTTGGCATTTATGACTTTCCATATATTTTTGGTTTGATGGTGCTGTGTAGTCTCTTTTATGTGTCTTCATGGACAACAAACATCTTTTCCTTCACCTTATTAATATCAATAAGTATGTGGATCAATAAAGTGTATTTTTAAAATTCATTATTAGACTTTTGATTTATGTCTGGCTTAAATTTAAAATTTTCAGCATTTATCAGTGATAATGTCATATGCAGCAAAGTGGACTTTTTATATTATAGTCTGAACCTCAATTTTTTGTTTCAGCCAAACAAGTTTAAGTGAGTTTTTGTCGTGTTTTCTTGAGGTTTCTGGAGCGCTTAGACTGTGGCTTCTGGTTTGATTAAAAACTGCATATTTTCATAATTTTGGACTGATTTTATTGCAGTTATTTTGCCACTAGCTTGACGAAACCCCAAACAAATCTGCTTATTAATGTAGTAAACAGTCCTCATTTTGCTTAGCAAAACAATTTATGGTTTTAAAAAAAATCACATGGTTTTCCTTCTTTACAGACATGCTAAAAATTTTGTTCAGCCAAAATATGAAGCAGTATCTGGTTACATCATCTTTAATGTGAGGCCTGGTGTTTTTCATTTTCTGCAAAATTAATATGTTTTTTGCTTCTCAACCACTGGGTGGAAAACTAAACAATATGAAGAGGCTTCTTATGGCCTTGATAAATTGTCAGACCCATTTGTTAGACAATTCAAAGGCCAGAAAATTGATTTATTTAAAAGTAAGATTAAAGATCGGTTAACCAATAATGCCAACAAATATGTTGCTCCTGAGCTGAGTTTAAATGTAACTGACAAGTTTCAAAAGAAATACACAAAAATGTTCTTCAGATGTCAATACACATGTGGAAATATCTTTCTCAGTCTCAAAAATGCTCAGTATTCTGTTATCCCAACAAATGTCTCTTCTTCCAGAATGTGAGCACTGGCCAGAGAATGAGCTTTTGATACTTCCCTCCACAATGCAGCATATTTAGAGTTTGAAGAATGTCTAATACTAACACCACAGGGATATGGAGTCAACATTGTGAAATGTGAAATATAATGTCTATAAAGAATGGGAGTTTATTCCAAGAATATGTCACATCGTTACTCAATGCTGCCCTCTGAATTCCAGCTACACGAGCTGCATAATTTAAGCTAAAACCAAGCCAAAAATGCTTCTGTTATTCTGGTACTATTTCTCTTTATAACCAATATGCCGATTAAGCTTTGGCTGGAAAGAGAGTATTCGTGATAACATGTGATTTAATGGCCAGCCTCATTCAGCAACCTCATGCACAGTTCCTGCATGTGTCGTGTAGCCGATAAACACAGGCTTTTACTGCTAAATATGTGTTTGACATCAATTTTTCTTTCCAAATGTAAACACAGTCACAGCAATTATACTCCTCTTTTCACACAGCAGGGTTCTCCTTGTAACATTTTCAATGCTACTAGAAATGTTCGACTGCATAAAACACACAATGAAACATTACAGTGAAAGATAACAGATAACACTGAACAAGCACAGCAATGATTGATCTGCTGGTCCTATAAAAATTTTATTAAAGTATGTGTAAAGTGTCCTTGAGTATTTTGTCAGTTTTATTACTGTAATATCCACAAAACTGCCCAATTATTTTATTTTATGTTGTTTTATTCATTTATGTATTTATTTTCTTGAGGTTGAATGGAAATATCCTACATCCAAAAAGTCACTCCCTCAGTGATTACACATGCTACTATTCTTTGGTTGAAAGACTGCACATCTGATTTACTCATATTAGTGAGAGAATCAGCCAATCAGATTTTAATGTTAAATGACAGAATGCCCTCTGGGCCCAGTAACGTGCCCTGTGCTACCCCCCACCTTTCATCTTGAAATTCTTTCATTTAAAAATAAACTTTAGCCAAAAGAAATGGCTCCACTTTTACTGCTACACTAGATCTAGTTGCTGTTCTGCTGAAGACACCTTTTCCACACCAGGTGTCCTTTTGGAGATAAATAAAGAACAAAATTGACAAAAGGAACACTTACACCCAAACTTGACTGATTAATGAACACCAGTAAAGGGTGCTATGAGTGGATAACAGCTAGCAGCAGAAGCTATTTTTCTGTCTGTGTTTACTTTTTAATACAAGTGATGCGACCGGATTCTGCTTTTGCTCTTCAACATCAAGGCTCTGAGCACCATATGATGTCAGTAGTCCATCTGAAAAGATTTAATAAATATCAGGTGGATTTGCAGCTGAGCGAGTAGAGGAAATGTGAAATCAGCATCCACAAGGAGAGTCAAAATGAGTCAGCACATCCTGAAGTGCCTTATTCACCATATTCTCTTTTTGGGACAAGAATTCTTTCACGAATCTAGAGATTTGCTGAATAGAGGCAACGAAATAGAATTGTAAACGTTGTTAGCTTAGCATGATGATGACTTGACGCTTGATCTTGCCACAGCCTGTTTTTATAGGGACATCTGGAAAAAGTCAAATTGATCCAATAAATGCAGTGTTCGAGGTCATAAATGGTCAAATAAGAGATGCAATAAACAAAGTATGCAGTAGTCAATGTGTCGACTGACTTCAGTAACACGCTTTAGCTCTCATGTGTCCTCAGGTATGGGACTGAAATGGGGCTAAAGGAGAGATTATTCAAATTTGCAGATGTCCCAGATAAAAAAATGTTATAAAAAAATGCCATGATCTAACAGCTGGATCAACAAGGCTGTCTTTTCTTTCTGTTAATAAAGAACTGCTGAATCAACTGAAGCAAGAAGGACAACTACATGAGAATGTTACTGACCGATTTGTCAGAAAAGATGCATGGACTTGGAGTTAAGTGCTTTACTATTTTAGGAGTATTTTGTCATGCACATTATGGTTCGCATCTGAAAATGTGCATTATTAGTATATGGTTGTCTTGGCTGTACCAGGGAAGATTCGTGTATGTGGTTTACTATTTCTTTGGACCTCTGAACTCTGCTAATTGAGAGATGTAGGATTCTTCAATTAGTTGCACTAGATGCATTCAATTTAGTCTGTTTGTATAATCTTGTCAAGTAAAGACACCTCATAAAAAATGTGTCTTCAGTTGTGTTGAGGTCAAGCTGCAATTAGCTGGTTGATCTCCATCTCAGTAATCCTGCAGCCTTTGACCTTTTCATGGCTCATTGCATTAGCTGGTCAAAAGATCATATGACGATCTCTTGAAATGGAATCACAATCATGACGTGAATCGCAATTTTCTCAGCGCTTATAAAATGAGGGCGAGTTACAACTGAGTTATAACCAGTTTTCCACTAGTTTTCTCTGGTGTCAGGAGGCTTAGGCTGTGTGAAATGGCTATTTGTTCTAATGTTTCTAACTACAAATTCCGCATTTCTCTCTCTGAAACATTTTGGGCTGGTGTTATTACAATATTGACAATATCTAGATGAAATAAACACTAGTCCACACTTACTGTACACACAGATGCAGTGTTTCCATTAATGATCTAAACTGTTGTGTCCTAATTCATCTGGAGATTTAATGAATGAAAAACATTTTGACTCTAGCATAACTGTTAATCATCTGTGTAAACCAGACCAACTGCATATCAAAGTTGAGAAGCTGGACCTGCATCTAATGGATTTACACCAATTCTTTGGGATTTCTTCTGGCAAAACGGCATGTTGTCTATATTTTCCAAGTTAATGTTGAGTAAATCTGAATACTTTCGTGCAGACAGACACTAAAATATTGCTACAAATGGGCTGAAATAATCTCACTAACCTAAGGACTAATGGAAAATTTAACACCACACTGCTGTACAGTCCCTCTGAAAATGCAGATCTATGACTAATTAAGATCGATCACAAACTAATGTGGTGCCATATTTGAAAATAATCTCATCTTTTGCAGAGGTTGAGCTCACATTTCATAAAAAATACATGCATCCATGAATATATTAATAACCTACATAATGTTTTTTTTTTAACATTTCTACTGACACTAGTGTACATATGCCTTTATATTTTATCTTGAAGTCCTCTCTAACCCCTCTTTCCTTGTATCAGTTTTTATCTTTCTATGTGCTCGCCCTCTTTACCCATCCACCCCATGCATGGTGTGTCGTGTCTGTATCTTTCCCCCATCAAACCCTGCTGGGTTCAGGTCCTGGTAATAGCCAGTGGATAACCAGGCCCAGATGTTGCATCTCGCTCCCTCATTTCTGTCTTTCTTCTCTGCTCTCACTCCATCTCTTAGCTCTTTTTTAGCTCACTGCATTACAGGCCCCAGTGCCAATATTAATAAGGCTGAGAGGAGTCTTTCCTAATGAGGGGACCGTATTTTTTTTTTTTTTGCTGTCTCCAAAACAGTGGCGTGAAATCTGGATATTCCATCTTGTGCAGTGGATGGAGTCAGTCTAAATTACAGTTGATTCATCAGGGTTTAGTTTGCATGACCTAACTCCTCTATGTGCTCGCCTTGGGTTTGGTTTGATGTCATATATGAATTATGTTTTGTCTGTGTGGGTATAAACATAAGGATGGGTTTATGAATTTTGGTCATGCTGGTTACTGGAGGCCTGACAGGGTCAAGACGCCCAAAAGAGATCCGAATTTGAGGTCTGAGGGGGTTTGAAGAGGACTGTATGAGGTTTGTCTGTGTGTGTGTGCAGAAGTATTTGTGGTGGGTGTGTGCTCTGGAGGTGGCGCTGAAGTGTTGTTGTTGGGTTTTTTTTTTTGGGCAGGGGGTTGGTGGGCGGTAGAGGAAAGAAGGTAAGGATGTGTGCCAGCTGGCAACGAAGGACCACTTTACATGTGTGCGTTGTTTGTGAGCGGAGCATGCTCATTAGTGCGCTGGCAGTCTTCGGACTCTTAGTTTCCACCTAATTAAGGCCCTACGTGTGCACATGTGGGCGACACCTGGAGCTAAAATGGCAGATGATCAGGCATTTCTGCTGCCTCATCGTGGAAGTTAAGATTCACTGTCTCCTTCAGCCGTCAGTTGTGTGTTGCCTCAGCATATTTGGAGGGATGAGAACGTACAATCACTGTTACTCATAAATGAGATCAGTTCAGAATCCAATCACTTGACTTTGTTTCAGCTTTTGCACCATTTCGTCATCATTTCACACGAGAGACAACAACCTTGTGGTTATTGTGAATGTAAAGTTAAAGTCAGACTCATCATTTCTTTTGCTCGGTATCAACATCTTACAGCTCCCATGTGACTTCACCTCAGTTTGCCCTTTTCTTTTCCTTTAGTCTTTTTTCAGAAACTGCAATATGGCTTCAATTAACATCTGCTCCACTGATTTGCTTATAGAGCTCTTTTCATTTAAACAAGAAATGTGTTTTGCTGTCTTTATTCTAAACTTGGCCCAGTCCTGTCTCTCCCGGAGGTGTTCAATTTTGGGAGGTTTGAAGTCTTTTTTTTTTTCATATTTTTCACAGCCAGAAAAACAAAATGAAGTGCGAATTGGATTGCTGTTGATACTCTGCCTTGTGTTGTTTTACAAATGTTAAATTATTGTGATTTATTTGTTTAATGTGTGGTTTTGGGATATGGGAATAACTCAAAGCAGTTTGTGTGTAAATGGAAGTTTGCTTGAAGCACTGGACTATGAATCAGACTTTACTTGGAAATGAATAATGCACATTGTGGTGGTGTGTGTGTGTACAATGACATATGCTATACCTTTCCCAAAACTTGGGGTTGGTACTCAAAATGGGCTGCAGAGCTATTTTTATTAGGTTGGCAACTGTTAATACCCAACATTGTTAATGATGTGTGTGAATTAATTTTCCTTATTAAAGTAGAAGAGTGTTCTCTGGAAGTATTTTAGAAAACCTGACCTCACTAAAGCATGTGAAAAGCAGAAAAAAGTCCTGGTTTGTAAAGACAAAACAATATGAAGACAACTTAACATATACAATAAGGCAAAACAATGAAAAAATAACATAACAGGATGGAAATAATATAAACGACACAGCAAGACAATTATGACATAAGAAACACAGGACAACAGTGATGCAACAAGATGAAAATTACAGAAAAAAGACAGAAAATTAATGTAAGCAATGCAACAAATTGACAATGGCATAGGAGATAAAAACAACTGTGGAATGAAAGGAGAGGAAAATAGCAGAAAACAAGATGAAAACAATGGAACAAGATGAGAACCACATGAAAATGATTGAAAATATTTTATTTATTTCATTTTATCTTTTTTTTTTTTTTAAACCAGGAAGTCCCACTGAGATCAGAAATCTCTTTTGCAACGGAGACCTAGCCAAGGTAGCAGCCATACGAAGTCCAAACAATATAAAACACATACACAATGAAACAATAAAACACAAGCAAAAACAGTTAAATGCAACAACACAGCATCGTTGCACAAGACGGAAATGACATTTAATTAAAACACTGGGATATTATCGCATTCAGTGACACAATCCTATGCATTTGGGTCATGAATGGATACAAAGTTGATTTATTAGGTTTTTGACATTTACAGTGCTCGTGGTAAACACATCTTGACAGCAAGTGAAATACCAAGCGGCAGAGGAAGTTGACCTGTCAGACAGTCACAGGAGGAATGCAGGAGTCGGGACACAGCTGAGACCAGCCTCAGAATGCCCGCAGGGAAACAAAGTGCCGTTGACTCCATCTGTGGCTGCGTTAGCTGACCTAAGTTTGACCAAAAGCTGGTGCTGTTTCAATTATCCCGGTCAGTGTGTGTTTTCTCCAGATGCTAGCTAAATCATACTGATGGTTGGTAACAGGTCAGACAGTATTGCCACATATGAGAGGTGAGTTTTTGTAAGACGGACAGCCACGTGAACTCGCCCCCTTTATATTTCGTTTTCATTTCTGCTGTGCAAACTAACCAGCTGTGACATGCACACACAGTAACATGTCGTTTACCTACATACCTGTACACACTGGTGGTGTTCTTTAAAAGCCAAATAGCAAATGTATAAGGTATACTAGGTAAACATGTGCTTCAAGATCTTAATTTGTCAGGAAAACTCAGTTTCGTTTTGAGTCCAGATTTTACATTAGGTTCACAGCAGGAGAAATTATACAAAATAAAACTACCCTGTACATTTTTCCTCTACATCTAACCATTCCTAAGTGATTTTCAACCCTTTATTATAGCATTATCCTCTACATTTTTCAGTAAACTTCATAATTGACCGACCATGTATATGTTCATAAAAGTAAATAAAAGTTATTATATCAGAACAAATAACTCAAGTAAAAGCATCATTAACTGAACCTAAAAACCAGCATCTACATTGGTTTTATTGACGAATTAACAATTCAGAAGATGACAGTGTTTCTATGTTCACCACACAGTCTCTGAAAACCCCACATTTAAAAGTTATTAGAACATTTTGCAACTTCAAATGACATATGCGACTGATTAGGTGTTAAAGCATTAAGAATAAAGAGGCTTTTTAACATATATTACTTGACTTCACTTATTGGCAGTACCAACTATTATAGCAGTTTATCTCTTATTATAACACTGGGTTTATGTTTGAGCTTTACTACTAATGAAACTGATCAGGCTCATAAGTAACGTCTTCCAGTTCCATGTGAATAACGCAACGCTTGTCTTAAAACATCATCAAATGTCATTCATTGTGACTTCTCACAAAGAAAACTACAATTCTTCAATAAATACAATATTATAACCTGCAACAATTAAAATGATGTGGTTTTCGCTGTGTGATTTCAAGTTTCTAATCATATAATGGTGACTTATGATATTGTAATAAAAAAAAGAGGTAATTGGTTAAAAAAATTAAATAAAATGAGTGTATTTTACTAAATCCACCAATGATTTGTAGACATTTATAGTGATAGTGTCTCATATATATATAATTTTTTTTTTTCTTTTTTTTTTCATTTTGTCTTTTTTCAGTAAGGGAACAGTAGTTGCTATTGTGTCACCATGTTTAAAACTATTCAGGCTATCCTCATTTTTTACCACTTAAAGCTTCAATAGAAAGGAATTTTATTTATTTTTTTGGCATCACTGGGAAAAATTTCCATAAAAACCTTTCTGTGTTTTGTAAGAGAAGAAACTAGATCCTCTGTACCTCCTCTTGGCTCTTCTTGGAAGCCTTAGAAAATCCAGCCTGTGATGGATTTTTGTCAATCACAGGTCTTTTCAGAAATAGGGGGATCTAAAAACAGGTCAGCTCTGTTGATTCTCACAGAAGCAACGTGGCAGCTCACTCTCCCATGATATTTTGGCTTTGCTTTTCCATAGTTTTCATGAAGCGATGTCACATCATCCATCTTTACATGCAGTCTATTCTTAAGACAGACGGGCAAACTGCAGGAGATCGGTGTGTTTTTCCAAATTCTGATGTTTCTTTGCTTATTTCTGCTTCATGTAGCTTTAGCAGTGATGGAAACTGCAGAATACAAAGATTCAATGGTCTGTTTTAGATAGAAACATGAAAATAACCCCCACCTGTGTCCCATTTGGATACACTTTGGACACAGGTGTGCATACCTGCATTAGTGTTGAAAAGTTTGCAGGCAGACAGAAACTGAGAGCTATTTTAGCACATAATGAGCCTCTAATAGGGGAAACAGTGAAGGAAAACCTGCCCTGAAATCTGGCTCACACATGTCTTATAAATGCCACATCCGTCTCCAACAAAAGCCATCTTAACTCATCTTTTACTAATTGAGCTTTCTAAGACAGCAGGTTCTGTTGCTGCTTGCGGTTTCATGGACGAGCTGGATAGAAGTTCTCCTTGAGTGAAGCTGCTGAGTGTTGGGGTAAAGTTAGCATCGGAGGGCCTGTCATACTTGAGGAGTCTCTGAGGAGGAGTGTGAGCAGCAGCAGGACGTTGAGCTGTTTGTTAGTGTAGTGTAGATGAGGTAATTAATCAAGTTGTCAGTCAGCTGCCCTGTGCTCTACTGCTAAATATACAGTACGCAAGTGTATAAAATGATCCCCAGCGTTGGCTAGCATGTTTATTTACACACAATATCTCAGTGCACATGTATGCCTCTTTATCCTAACACCTGCTGTAACTACTAGCACATTGAACTTTAAACCATTTCATCTAAAATGCATTGGTTTGTTGAAGTTGATGCAGGAAAGTTCTAAAAATCACTTTGATTATAGCAAACAAATAGCTCATTATTAAAAGATTCTGAAACTAAAGGATGGCCTCCAGTGTTTACATAGGGTAAAGGATTATGTGATTATGCATAAATGACATGACATGACTCTGACATGCTTTGCACACATGTGCCTCCTGAGTGACTCCCCCTGTGCACAATCCATGCTTCTATACAAGCGCGTGGGGGTACTTTGAAGATGTGAAGACTCTGTGATGTGGTTTCAGGCAGAGAGAAAAAGCCAGCCAACTATATCCATCGCAGCTATGAAAGAGCCATAAATGACAACAGGCATCGAAGGGTCGGGTCAAACTACAGGGTTTCTGGGGCTTCGTGTTGTCTCCAGCAGTGTGGGCATGATGAGCTGTGGGCTCCAGCTTTGTCTGTCATCTCCTCTCTTCGCCAAAAAAACACTCGGAAAGAATCATCTCTTTGTCTTCACCGAGCAGGTCTGGCGTGCAGAGTCTCATCAGCCCCGGGTGTTACAGTTTCTTGCTGTCGTTGGCAGTATCATTTCTTCCTCTGTCATTAGTGCCCTGTGATGCCCCACGTAGTTCTGACCAAGCCACTAAGTGCATCTCTAGAATATTCATTGCCTGAACCTCAACCACAATAACCATCAGAAACCCCAGAGATCACCAAACATGCACTTGAAATCTCCTCTGGCTCTCCACTGCTGCTTTTGGACTGAAATCCAGATTCAGGCAAATCAATGTGCCCGTTAATCATGTTATTTCCAGGAAGCGGCTAATTTTGTGCAGGGCTTTGATCCAAAACCAACCTCAGTGACCTTGGGTAGTTTTCGCTGATTGCCAATGGGCACACTGCAGTTGGTGCCAGTCGCTCCACAGTACAGCGCAATTGGGTCCAATCTGTTGTCCCCAGGCCCCAAAGAGGGGTGACCACAGCCCAGGCTTGCTAAGTTGGCTGGCAGGATCCCTACTGTGGCCACACGGCCCAATTAGCACCGTGGCTCAATAATCACAGCCTTTTTACCACTTCAGTGTTTTATTTCACTTAGCAAGGCAGTTAAACTGATTTGTACACGTAGCCTGGACCAAAAATCACAATGCAGGTCTGCCTTCCTGCACCTTATTAAAAAAACATCAGAGGACCCAGAGTTGAATTTGGAAAACATTTTATGACAATCATATATGTGATTCATAACGTCTGTCATAGGATTATTTGTTCCCCATATTTCCATATAGAGCAGGCTAATGGTTTTTACACCCCTGTTAGATTCTTCAGTAAATACATGTGCCTTATAACTGTATTGGAATGAGCTTTGGTTTGTCATACAAGCATTACTGCAGTTATTTAAGGTGGCTACAATTATTTTGCATATTTGCAATAATAGCTGGATGACACCAACAGGAACATCCTATTTCATCAGTTTTTGCTGGCTTTCTTTCATGACATCCTGTCATTGCTTCTATTGGTAGCTGTCTCTATCAGTTATTTCTTTTAATAAGAAGGTTTACACATTTAAGTTGCTTCTGACAAGTCTTCCATGTGGATTTTTGGTTTGCAAAGCCTGAAAGGCATACAGAAATTAATTTGTATTTATTCATTCCGCTGTTATATCTCCAGTGGCAAAATTTGGGGAAAAATGGTGAAATATGAGGAGACATGCATCGCTCTTCTTTTGGTCCAAAACAAAAGATTAAATATAGATAGATAACTAGACATCGTTTCGTATTGTTACAGTAAAGTGAAGCTGTTGAGATACAAAATAGAACAGTAAATGTCTCCAAGTTGCCTCTGGCTGAATCTAATAAGTCTTTGGTAATTACAGCTGTCCATTTGTCAGCTTCCTACCTGTCTGAAAACACCTGTGAGTAGATAAGGTCCGGGGAGATTTTCTAAAACCTCAAAACACAGAAAAACAGATACAGAAGTCTAGAGTCCTCTTTATGGAATTTTTGTTCATTGACACTTAAAAAATATCATGCACTGCAGCTTTCAGTGTAATAAATATCTTTTTCATTACATGTATTATTTAGATATATAAAGTATAGATTGATTTACACAATACTACCGCATAAAATTATCATTTAACGAAAAAAAATGAACCTAACCATTAATCATGTAAGATTAGAACTGCACAATACATCGTTTGAGCATTGTCATCGCAATGTACGTGTACGCAATAGTCACATCGCAGGTCCTGCAGTGTAGGAGGCTAATGAACTCGACATAATTTCAACCTGGGTACCTGACACACACTGTGCACAGCCATCTACCAATCACAATTGTTCTTAATCAGTTTGCCGAAGCAGAAAATGCCCCTGCACATGGAGTGAGTCGCTGGTAACAACACTGAAAAAATGAGCAACGGACAAGAGAAACTCACCGAAAACAAAGACTTGGTGCCAAAAAGAAAA
>JAPTYQ010000029.1:21427081-21440166 GCA_029814465.1 Ostorhinchus cyanosoma
AAGAGAGATGATTAAATATCTTAAAATCAGAATGAAACAAAATCTAAAATATGCACTTGTAAAACTATCAAAAAACAGAAAATTCTGAAGCACTTAATAAAATGAATTAATAACTCAGGTTCACATTGCTCCATGTCTGACACTGTGTGTAGATGCGGACTCGGGAGGTGAAGCTGTGGGACAGCAGGAAGCTGAGCTCTTCACTCAGCTCAGCTTCACTCGGTACTTCCAGTGGGTAAGTCCTCAATTTTATGAAAGTGTTGTCCCCATTGCTGCTGCTACACATACTGATAATAGTAACAATACTGCATTTTGATGTCTGTCAGTGAGAGTGAAGAGGTCATATGTCACAGGGCGACTCTGATCTGACATGCTAAGTTCACAGGGTTCATGTGTGGCATGTGCATATTGCTGTCATTTGCATAAGGAGAATGATGTATGGAGGGCTGCGGTATTTTATGAAGCTTTCTCCTAACTGTACAGCATTCAGACCTCCCAGAGCTCTGACACTGTCCTTCCACATTCCTACCATTTCCTAAGTCAGAGCCACACACGGAGACCTCTCTCGTCCCTCACAGCTGAGGATAGACTGTTTGTATGTGTATACTCTGCATCCTTCTGTCCTTAACTACTGCACAGGGTCAGGAGACAGCAGCATTCACACTGACACTTTTCCCTTCAGCTCACCGCCTGTCACTTCTGCTCCTGACCCTCTACTGTCTCATTGTTTATTTTTCCTAAAACGGCGGCTGAGTACCGACCCATGAGAGGAAAGTAAGGGATCCTTTGTCAGATCCAAATTATGCATTTTACTGCTATTATAAACAGGTTGGTTGGCCAAGTTATTTCAAAGTAGAGCAGACCAGACTCTGTCAGGCCCTGCACTATGCTGCAGTGGCTACATAAAGGTCTCATTATTATTACTTTTAAAAGCAGAGTAGTAGCTGCATGAAGCAGTAGGTAAAGAGGTAGATGTATTTGTTACCTCTACTGCAAAAACAATGCTATGTCTAATTGGCAAAGTATTCCAGATATTGTACCTGTGTTGTAATGGCATCTTAGATTGAAAGTGTATTAACTACATTCATATATAATAATAACAATAATGGATATGCAAGTTAAATGCATCCTGAGGAATGTCTTTATTTTCCTCTTGTACGTGTGTGTGTGTGTGTGTGTGTAAAAGACAGGAATGTTTAGGAGCTGACCCAGCAGGGTCCTCCTCTGTCCTCATGCTCGCCACTCATCTCCATTTCCTCCACTTCCTCTTTCATTTGACTCAGACAGATACTTGCCTGTCTGAGAGCCTCATTGGAATCCATCACATTGTGTGGTGCCAGCATACTTTTCATGGAAAATAAAGGATATCTGATCCGCAGATGCCACATTCTTTGACTTCCTTTTACCAAAGCAAATATGTTTTTTGTCACATTCATTCTGCATGTCTGGAACATTTGCCACAAAACACCATTGTATAAAGCCTATCATGACTCGGGTGTCAAAAGCCACAGATGATGGTGTTAATTAGTTAATTTTATTGGAGGTCTTGTCTCCTTGGTGGCTCTGCTTGCAGACAGAAGAATGTTAAAGTTTGTTCAGGGGGCTGGTGCTGCAGTTTTGTGGTGTGATGATGGAACTTGAACAGAATTTGCCAGCACTGTGAGGATTTCTACAGAAACGTCCTGCTCATCTGGTGACAAGCTGTTATGCCTGCTTACTCAGCCACTGTCTCATCATCTGTGAGCCTGTCCACACAAACCTAAATCTCAGATTTATTTAATAAATTCTTTAAGGTCTTAATGCACTACAGTCATTTCCCAGTGAACATAATTGTGGGGTGTGTATCGTCTGTGATATGTCCCAGTGTATTAAATCACTTCCATCATCCTATCATATACCGGTATAGTGTGTCAGAGAGCTATCACTCTCAAGGCCACATCTTTTCCAGACGCCATCACGCCGGCCCTGATATAAGCCAGGTAGAGATGAGACCTTGCCCTTTACTCTCATCATTTTCCATTTTCTTTATATTCAGTGTTTTACCACACTTTTATTTTTTTTGCTTGAAATTCCAGCTCGTTGTTAGTGCTTAGGCAGAAGAAATGTCTGAATTTAACAAAACATGGAATTTACTTTTCTACTGTTATGCATCCTTACTGCATTAAAGTGAGATCATAGTCTTGATTTTAGGTTTTAAAACAAGTGGATTTTTTTTCCCTTGCCAAAAGTAAGATTAGAAAATGGCGAGTGGATAGCTTCAAGTAGCATAAAGAGGACAAGGGAAACCAAGTCAAAAAGTAATGGAGCTATTCTTATTAGCTGCAACAATGTAATTTTCCCAGCTTTTGCTTATTCCGTCTAAATGTTGCAGTAGCTGTGACCAAGGTACTGTCTGAGCTTTTGACCCAAGCTGCTGTTACAGACCGAGACCCTTTTCATGTCTTGCTAATCTGCACAGTTGGAAGCATCCAGAAAACTGTCGAGAACAAACAAGGCTTCAGGGATTAAATTGGGGGGAAAATGTAATCACTACCTCCTATTCAGTCAAATCCGTCTTAGGGCTGGCCAAACGTGTTATTAAGTTTGGTCAGTGCTAGATGCAGAGTGCAAGTGCTGATAACAAATTGCTGGCCTGTTTCAAGGTTACCAGCGAATACAGAATGTGCATTGTTAATGGTTGTTTACTCAGGCTGACTGTATCAGTGTTTTACACTGTAATTTGGGAACAACCAGTTTCTGTTCACTCTGTTTCAGTTTCTATAGAAAAGACATTGTCCTATGCTGTAATTTCTTGTAGCTCGTGCAATGTGTCCTCAAGTTGCCTTTAGCCATAAAACTTTTAATTCTTCTTTTCTGGTTTATTATCACAGTAGGTTTTCTGTGGATAATTTTGTTTTAGTTTAGCAGTGCCTCAGTGCATGTCTGTTGACTATGACAGAGACGAAATGCAATAATCAAAGAGAGACCTTGTTTCCATTTTTCTCTGCACTTGATAGATTGAACCGTGCCATTGTACATGTGCAGCGAAGGAAGCTCAGAGTCAAACATCCATAGTGGGGCATTTCCTCTCTGTCATTTTAAGCCTGAGGTGGATATAAAGATGGATTTGTTCTTTTTTCTGGCCTGTTTTTAATTAAAAGGACTGTGGTAAACATGCTGTGTAATTGAAGCAGTGAGCTGGCTTGTATCAGGTTAACGGTGCTCGTCCACAGCATTCAGTAGGACTGTTTTCTTTGGAGTGTCACAACATAAAGAGGCCCACAGCATGAGCCAGTAAAATGGGGTTGTGGGTGGAATATAATTTGGACGGAGAATAAGACAGGGGAAATGTTTATTTTTCGGTTGGGGTTGAAATGGAGACTGAAGCGTCGAGGCATGGATGGTGATGAATCTGAGAGGGGTGTTTTTAAACTGTGTGGAGGTAGCCATCACTGTAGGCTTGTTTTCCATACAAGCTGCAGATCTGGACACTGAAGAGCAGCATGGATCTGTGTGTGTAGAGCTCTCTTCCGTCTATAAAGCTGAATTATAATAATGAGTTTAATTGGGCCTCTAAGTCAGCTGCAATCAGTGAACTTTACAACCAGCCACGATTGCAACCAGCTTGCTGTTGAAATGCTCAGCATGTCATGATAATTATCCATATCCCCCACTTTAGCAGTTATACACTGAGAAACACCACATTTAGTGTTAACACTGCAAAGTTGCAATGATGCATGTCTGTATAAAATGATGTTGGACAGTTTGTTGGGAATTATTTCATATTAATATAAGATTTTATTCATACCAAAGCTGTTATTGATTCTCCTTATACGTCAGATTCTTATTCATTCCTGTGTTGACAAAGGTTAAAAAAAAGAAAAAGTTAATTAAAATTACATTTAAAAAAAATCTCCTTTCCACCTTTACATGAAAACTAGCATTTTACAGACATTAAGAGATTATATCTAGCACTTTGTTTATGATTAAAGCCATGCTATGAACCGTTTCTCTTTCTACCGTGACTCAGTCTTGTTGCATGTCTCTTGAAGTGTAGATGCATGAGTTTGACATCGTAATTTTGCTTCCAGTTAAAGGAATACGTTCAGAAGCATACCATTCAAAAGGATTGGACAGTTTGAAATTTGTTTTTGATTTCCATTCCTAAAAACAGACTGGGAAGTCTCCAAGGGTCAGTTGTTTAGGATTGAGCATAATGAAACTGTAATCCCTGCAAACGTTTTGGCTTCTCTAAATGTCATCAGTCATTATGAATCTTCTCCTACTTTCTTCTGACATAGAAATGTAAGTGGATAAACATAAGCTCATACACACTTGTATTTCTTTTCATGGTGAATTGCTGTTTTGTCATTCTTTTGGTATGACGTAGATTTAACAAGATGGCTGTGACCTGATGCGTACTGGCATCCATTGCTTTCCAATTGGAAAGGACATAAGCCTGTCCCTGGAGAGTCAGCCCTACTGTTTTCCCAACACAGTCACGGGTTACACAAAGAGCTAGTCCTCTGAGGCGGCACTGCTGACAGACTGCTGTTAGCTGAGAGAGTGAGATTTTGCTGTGGATGGATAGGAGTGCCCCAGGTGTGATGCACATACTCGCACCCTCTGTTAACTCCGGACAATCTTTTTCTGTGTGTTTTTTTAAACCAAGGTCGTGCCTGAGAGTTGGGCTCGTGCATTCAGTGTAATTGAGCCAAACTCCCTTTAATCAGATGGATTGAGTCGAAGCCTGCGCCCCAGAAGGGGAACCAGCCATTACAGAACAGTCCCCCCTTTCTCCCACCCAGCCCCGGCACTCTAAAATCAGTCCCAGATGAAGGCTTTCCTGTGGGGATTAGGTGCAGCTGCAGTGCTGCTAACCAAACCAGACCAAAAAAAAAAACGCCACAGAATGTTTGAACGATCATTTGACCTTGCTCTTTTCTTAGAGTTCACTTTCTAAAAGCGAATGAGGCTTTGTTGTTAGAGTCCGGCTTCAGAAACGTTCTGTTTAAGACAAAACTACAATTCTCAGGTGATCTGCAGGGTCAAGTTGACAATTCAGCTGCTGCAGCCTCTCCAGCAGGACATGGGGGATGGGACGGAGTAAAGATGTGACCGCACACGCTCTGTCAAAGAACCTGAACTCTGCATTCTGACAGTTGAAACATGGTGTCTGGAATCTGTTAGTGATTTGGGGTTTCAGTTTGTGATTCAGTGGAGGGGGAGTTTGACCAGGAAAAAGACAAAGTAGGAGGGATCTCTGAAATCCCCTATTTTTTACTCCATGAATGAGAGAAGTCCTCTGTTTACTTTGATGCCTCGTGATCAATTGTTCTAAAACCCGGGGTTTACTAACCTGTCAAAAATACAGCCACCAATCTTGTTTTTATCCATACCTGACTACACATTAGAACTTCAGTTTCTCCCTTTAGTATCTCCTAACCAAGGTGAAATGGAGGGAAGGATCAGCGTTTTTGGAGGTGCTGGTGTCTGGGATTCTAATTAGGTCCTTTTTTTTTTTTAAAGAGTAAAGCCTAATGGAGCCTTTCACAACTGGTAAAACACATGGAAGTATGTGGAGTGTTTGGCAGGGCATATTTAATATAATTCACAGAGGGTTTTGATTTCATCCCACAGGTATGTGCTCAGCACTCCAGGGATCAGAAGGACCCTTTTGTGTGAACTCACCACAGAAGGAAAAATAAAAAAAAAAGTCTTTCCCTCCCACCTTCAGCTACCTCCTTCCTTCCAAACTTCCACTTCTCTTCTTCCATTCACCTTTATTTTCTTTTATGGTTTGAGTTATAATTTCATGCAGACTAAAACTGGAGATCGTTTGTCAAAAGAAGCTGCTCTTCATTACGTAGCAGTCAAGAAAGCCCTAATTCTGTTAAGGTAATTGCACAGATGACTCAAGTTTTTGTTTTCAGGTCCTTTTAATTTAATCTGTCTCCGTTTTGGAGTTTGAGACGGTGTCAGACTCCACTTTCCATCTTTCACAGAAACAGTAAAGGAGTTGCACTTGCAGCTGCAGATACTGCTTTTCTCCAACATCTGGAAATATATCTTTTCCCCTTTTATTAAAAATGTACTGGCAATAACATTAGGAATCTTTACCCTACTGAAAGTCTTCACACTGCTTTGCACCATCCCAAGTCCATTTCAGCACTTTCCTCTTTGCTCAGTGGGGTACGTGTCCAGTAGCCCAACGTCTGATAGAGATGTGAGGATGGCTCGGTTGGCTGAAGATGGAGACTAAAGTGGAAACAGGACATGCTATTATTCATAACACATGCATGCAGTGCCTAGAGATGAATAAACATAATGATATTAAGTATCATAGTATAATATTTGAAGCAGAGCCACAATGACACGTTAAAGGAGAGCTTCCATATTTCTGGGTGAAAATCTGCAGAATCGGTTTAGTCTTACACTTTTGTCTCTCCATCATCTTTCTACTTTCTTTGACTTCATACTTCTGATTTGATTTGCCTGTGATATCTTTCTAGTCAACATGTTCTCTTTTACTCCCCCCCCTTCTCCCTCTCCAGGCTTCTTTCAACGCTCGCCTGTGTTTTATAAGAGTCATGATTGTCCCTTTCACAAGATTTAGGAAGCGTGGCGCGGCGTAACTCCTGTTTTTAAATCATGCCTAGATTCTGAGCGCCAGTCACCTCCTGGACGCCTGCCACCTCCCTCTGCTGTGGTAAAAAGAACGATACGAGTGATGGAGAGAAGTGTGTTTCCCATTAGTCGTTCGTTTCCTCTGCCCTGCACCCCACCCACCCACGCCCTGTAGCCTGGCCTCTATAGCTGCATCTGGGACTGCTGCAGATTGGCAGCCTGTCACTGCACACCTCATAGCCTAAGAGAGAATAATAGAGGTACAAAGGAAGCGATAGAGAAATGGGGATATTGATGCATGCAGACAAGCAGGAGTCGGCCACATAATTTATGCGCACATATGCACAGGGGAGTCGGCGATATATTGACTCTACTTAAATTACAGTCCTTGATAAAACTGAGATGAAAAGTGAAGTAGTTCTTGACTTTCAGTGATTCGTCAACATAAAAGTCCATTTGATATGAGTTAAAATATATACTGTACAGGTTTGGCTTTATTTTATATAACCAGTTAAGACTATTTTTACATTTAAACCTTAAAAAAAACTTTGATCCTTGCCTCAACTTTTCCTTTTGAATCACTGTCACTGATTGAAGATGCATTTATATTACATTGTATGACCTAATCCGCCCCACTCCACCCATTTTAGTCTTTTCATTACACTTGCAAAGGTTAAACTCTATCATATGTGTCCTTCCCACTTTTGTTTTAAATTTGGCAATTTTTTTCCCTTCCTGCTCCACTTGTTTTGTTAACTGGAACCTGCTTATTCAAGGCTAATGTTGGTAAAATACTGTACTGTTCTCTTATTGTTTTTCTCACATTCATGGCTCGTTTAATAGTTGCTGGCATTGCTGGTATATTGTGTACTTTGGTACATTTCATCATTTGCTGATGTCAGTGGTATATTCTTGATATGATAGTTTATTTTGACCTTTTATGGATTCATTTTTGGTCCCTACACATAAGATATAAAGTAAAATTGTACTTTAACTGCAAAACAAACAACATTTAAATGTGCCTTTCTGTATTAATTTTGCCTGTTTTCTCCAAACGGCATATTTTTCCTCTTGGTCCTCTGGTTTCCCCCAAACTTAAAAACGGGTAAATATAGTTAATATCTCCTGTTGGCGCTAATGAGGATCTGGGGTTGATCCTAAAGTGCTTTCAGTGGCAGCTCACTGATCCTAATGGGCTAATTGCAATTGCGTGTGTTTTAGGATGGGTAACATTGGTTAAAAGACCAAATGCAGGGGATAATAAAGTGAATTAACCTTTAACCTTTTAAGCATCAATACATGCCTGTATATTTTTGATTTAATTCATCTTAAAATTCCCACTTTGATTTTAAATCTGATATTCTGCACACTGCACTACTGTTCAAGTAATTATAATTCCAGACAACACTGACTGACAATAGCCATAACCTCATAATCTTGCAGCCAGCAGCTGTGTTCTAAGCCTGTCAATTATCAGTGCAGCACTCCTCAGCATCTGGCACAATAAAAAAATCCAACCAGACTTTTTCTTTTTTTTTAAGTGAGTTTGAATGACCACACTTTTCCTATCCTTTAATAGATGAAGCAGGCTACGTGGATTGTCTGCTCATTGTATTGTTGTATTTTATGATCGTGCTTCCAAGATAGAAACCAGTGATCCTGGACCCAGTATTGGCAGACCTGCTGTCTGAAAAAGAAACTCTAGAAACCAGAAGGAAATTCTTTATTAAAGACGGTCCTTGATTGGCTGATGGCAGGTGGGCCACATGTGCTCCTGGCTGATGTCACTTCCCATGTGGGCCCTATTTGTCTGCCCACAGCGTGGAAACATGTCAGTGTCACTGAGGCAGGAGTAATATGCCACGCTTAGTTAAATGGGAAAAGTGCTGAGGCATGCTGCCGCTCACAGCCAGTGTGTGTTTTTTGCATCATAAACAGTCATTTGAGCATATGCTCCAATGCCTCACTGTGTTTTCATTGTGTTGATGCATACATCAGAGGTTGAGCCCCGCTAACAGGTGTGCTATGGACATGGATACCTCTGTGTGTTTGTGTGCTGTTGTGTGTGTTCACATTTTGCTGAGTGGTAGGTGGACAACGCAGAGGAAAAGAGCAAAGAATGACCTGAACTGCCTGTCAGATTTCTTTCGTCTCTATGGAAATGTTATGACAACAAAAGGCTCCTCTGCACCTGCACGGCCTCCCTGTTTCTCAGCACAGGCTTATGTGTGTGTGCCTCTGTGCAAGTGCACTTGGCCTAAGCAGATTAAAAAATTTCATCAAAATGTAATTGGTGGGAGAGTTGAGGAGGTGGTGGTGGCCAGGAAATAATTTCCCCATTGTGTAGCCCAAGTTTGAGGAGGAGAAGAGAAGAAAGGGTGGAGGACCCTGAGGGGGAACACCGGTTGGTCTTTAGTTTGTGTGCTCTTGAAGAACCCTCTGTGGACTTTCCTGCCTTAACATCCACTGAAAGTCCTCTGTCTGAAGCCTAACATTATTTCACTGAGGTCAATTAGTCAGTCAGCTATTGTATGGTTTCTTTGTGTGACACTTGGTGGGGCAGGGGACTAAAAAGTTGGGGACAAGCGGGAGGTAAAGTCTTCCAAAAGTTGGGAGTGTAAGCCTTCTATTGTGCCACTGCTCTCTTTTGTCTCACATGCTTTTCTTCTGCTCAGATGTTGAAGAAAGTGAATGTCAGCGTGATTACTGATTCAGAAAAATGGTTTTAAATGTAAGTTCATCTGTTGTGGAAATTTTGCAATAAAAATGCAGATGTCTTTCTGGTATTTTTTTTTTAGCTGAAATATATGAGATTAATGAAGTCTGCACATAAAAAGACTTTGTCAGTTGCATCGAATAATAGATGACATGAAGTCTGGCAGAGTACTCCTAATTATCACTATTGTTTATCATGTATGCAGATTGGGTTTTGTGATAATTCCACCAGTTTTGCACTAGTTGAACTTTTAGATACAGATAAATGAAGTTCAGACGATCTTTGGTTGGTTACATAAATGATATGAGGAAAAATAGAGAATTTGCTCTGCGGTTCCTCATCAGTAGTTGTTAAATGGTGCTCTATGTCTGTCTCCATGTTTTGTCTTATATTGCAAAAATGGAGCTGCAGGTGTTTCTGCAAGCACTGATGCAGATAGACCTGCAAAGATGATGTGAAGGGGGTCTATTCTGAGGAGTGCTGACTGTTGGAAGGTCCTCAGAGTTCAAAAGTGGTTCCTGTCTTAGTCAATACCCCCCCTCAAGTGTGCATGTGTGCTTTTCCTCCACTTTTACCTACTTTTAACCTCAGTGTAGGGGCACTCGTCCATGTTGAATGCCTTCTGTGTGCGTGTGTGTTTGAAGGGCATGTGGGGTGCAGGTGTCTCTCATGCAGCAGTCCAACCGTGAGCTGGAGGGACTACATTCCTCCGGGCATGGAGCGGTCATTCTCACACACACTCATACAGGCATTTTCATACTACATGCCACACTTTCATACCACACATGCATGCCTAAACACGTCTGCCATTTCTTTGCCTTTTCAATGCATTTAGACCATTGCCAAACAATATTCATCATCATTCATCAGGATTTGACAGTGGACTGACACAGACTTAACCATCCGTATCTTTCTTTACCCTTGCAAGCAAGCGTTACATACATGCATGATACACACTTTTTTTTTTTTTTTAAACTTCATTTTTGTTTAAAGTAGCTTCATAAACCTGAATATTTGTCATAAGATCTCTCTTTTGAAAAGAGTTCTATTCATTGGGTTTGCTTTTTCCTTCCAATGCAAAAACTAGGTTTGTCATGACTGGTTTTCCTTGTGAAGGTCCTACGCCTTTCCTACCAATGTGTTTACTGTATCCTGCTGCTTTTTCTTGCCATTAACTTTTTACAGCAGTGTGAATTGGGAGTAGGAGGAAAAGGTGAAAGAGCAGCTCCTTCACAAAGCACCTTAGACAAACATGTTTGACCAAAAGAACAGCTGGGAGAAAGAAGGAGGCCCTGTTTCAGGAAAATATTTAAGAGACCACTTGTTCCTCCAGGACCAAGGGGACAAAGCTGGAGAACTGCTGGGCTTTTCACACTGACCTTCCTGGTTGGTGTTTTTAGGTACCAAACCTTTCATTAGCACTGGACTAAAAAAAAATACACAGGCTTGATGGATGAATGGTGGTGTGGTTTCTACACATGTGCACTAGTGAGGTGGCTTGTATCATTGTTGTACGTTGTACACACATCCTGGCCATCATGGTCCATCCACGCTCTGCTGGTGCTGTGAAGCTGTGGAGGCTCACAGCTGTGAGCCGGCAGGATCTGTACTGTCTCCATGGTCAGCTATGAGCCGACTACTGTGCAAACTCCCATAAATGCATAAACACATACAGTGTATTCAGTCATTCTGAACATTCTTTTACACACTTATTTCCAGCCTTTTGTTGACAGATGTTTTCAGTGGCTGACCTGACCCTGCCTACTGGCCTCAGGGAATGTCACAGGAAGAACGTTTGTCTCTGCCCTGTTGTCTTGAATTTTTTTATAATTCAATGAAAGTGTTCACTGCTTCCAAACCAGTTTTTTTTTTTTACACCCCTATGGATTTATTCATTCCTTTTCTGGCATTGCAGGCAGGTTTAGTTTGTAACCTGTATGTACTCAAGCTGACAAGATAGTCATCATGTGAATGTCTCACCTTGCTCTGGTTTGATGCACTCCATCTCCACTGCAGGTGTACGTGTACAGTACAATAGCTGCATCTGCTACTTCCGCATCTTCAAAGCTAAGTTAAATATGGAGAAAAATTATGTTGTAACAAAAGTAGCACTGGATCTTTATGGGTTAAACTTTACTGGAGGTGTGGAGGAGCTGGCACCTTAAAGTTTTGTACATTGTAGGAGTGGAAGTAAAATTATTTCAACTACATGTCAAGGAAAATGGGAAGACCAGAAAAAAAAATCACCACACACTTGATTTCAAAAATGTATATAAATTAAACACAAGGCAATGCTTGTTTATTTTTATAGTGCATTCCATAAACCAAGGTTATTGTGTTATCGTTGTGCTCTACACAAAAAAGAATAACTGGAGGAAAACGATTCACTATTCTCTCACCTTTCTTAAACACAAGCTTTCCATTCTCACTCTGACCTGTATGTAGGGCCTTAGTCATTCCATTTATGTTTTTCTAGAAGTTCATACAAAATGTTGAAAACTGACTTAAAACCACACACAGCAAAACCCTGGAGTGTTAAAAGACACACAGCCTTTCAATAACACAGATGACCCAGCTAAAATCCACAGTGATTGGAGTAGCTCCTGCAAAAATAGATCCACAAAAAGGATGGGTTGACGATAGAGTGTGAGAGAGACTGACTGACAAAAAGAAATAATAAGAAAAAATAAGAGTTGGCTTTTAAGATGGAGTTGGCACTGCATGCTCTGCTTCTGACCTATAGTGGGTTTGTGTAAATTATATCCCTTTTGAGGGAAAATATGTGGTGGTTGAACTGGAGAGACCCCTGCCTCCTCACTTCATCATTGTCCGCTGTCATTTGTTTTGTTTTTTTTAGAACTTCATTCATCTTAACTTTAAATCCTCCTCTGCCTTCTCTTTGTCTTTCACTGTGTCTTTCCTCTTATCTTGCTCTCATATTAATTTTGTTCTCTTTATTATAGTGTATATTATGGTCACACCATAATATATTTCGACTATCCATCACCTCTCCCTCCTCTATCTCAAACGTCTACTTTTACATCTTTATATCAGCCTCCCCCGGCCTCTTTCCCTCTTTTTTTTTTTTCCTTCTTCCCCACAGTTATGCTATTTTCTGCTGCGCATGGAGGATACATTTAGCTTGTGGTCACTTGGGAAGTGATGGCTACATTAGTGGGGGGGTCTGGTGAATCGCTATCTCTGAGCCGCAGTGGGCTTCTTACAGGCTGATGCAGATTTTCCACTGGGGTGAACCCGGCGACTTGGGGTGCCTACCAGGGTGCTCAACCACCATGCCCACACCCCCAGGCCACAGCCCGGGCTGGCAGGCACCCACACAGGCACGCGGCGTCAGCCTGCCCAGCGGGTGTCCTTGTTTATGTTTGTCTTGTGTGGTGACTACTTTCTCACTGTACTTTAGTAACTGTAGCACCACCCAGTCGGCACACCACCCTCTTACTGCAAGAAATACCCTCCTCGACCTGGGCCAAACCCTGGACAGTTGTGGGCTTTAAGTGGCCTTTGGCATCTGTCACTGCAACTGGACCGGACAGAGGTTGGCTGTGGCTGTGGGTCTATATACTAAGTCAGTAAAAAGCTTAGACCATACTTAAGGAGCCAAAATGGTGGCTTTGCATGTTTTAGCTCATGAACTACAAATTGTGTATACTTTAAAATTACTGCTGACCATTTAGGAAAACATGCCATAAATCTTTAAACTGACATTAGTGGGGTTGGAGCATGACTACTTAAAAAGCAGAGG
>JAPTYQ010000029.1:21440266-21453478 GCA_029814465.1 Ostorhinchus cyanosoma
ACCATTTAGGAAAACATGCCATAAATCTTTAAACTGACATTAGTGGGGTTGGAGCATGACTACTTAAAAAGCAGAGGTATGTGATATTTTCTAATGAGCATTAGATTCCTAAAAACTATAGGGAAGCTTACCAACAATCGAAACATGTCTATTATGAAAAGGATAAAATCATTGACATAAGTTACTGAAACTAAGTAAAAAAAAAAAAAGAGCATATTAGTTGCACTTTTGCACAAGTTGGCTTCATCTTGTCAAAATAAAAGACAGTAATTCTTAAAATAATAATAATAATAATAAGCAATGAGCATTTTCTAGTGAATATGCTTTGTCTCCTCATTGCCTGCTAGCTTTGTGTTCCAGAAAGAAAAAAAATCTGATCTGCCCTGGCTCTAAATGAAAGCAAACAACGTGCACTGAACTTGTATCCATAAAGCTGTTGTAGTCTGAAAGAGCTGATGGACGGGTGCATATTAACATGGGGGTAGCGTTTTTGAAGGAGCACTGAAAAGTATGTGCCGTTGGTGTTAAGAGATCTACCATCTTTCTTAGGAATCACTTACCCTACCTTTAAATTGTTGACTTCACTCGTCTGTATCCTTATTTAGCCCCAACAATCAGGATATGTAAACCAGCACCCTAATTAACCAGACGACAGGCTGTAAAAAATCAGCCTGATCCCGGTCTGCGACTCATTCACCAGCTCACTACTAATCAGCATCAAGACACGTGTGACTATCCAGACCCTCCCTATGGACAGGATTAACAGATCAACATTTTGTGCATGTGTGTGTGTTTGACAGTAATGACTCACTCTAAAACACACCCCTCCCTCTGAATGTTATTAGCCATTGGGAACAAACAGGTGTTTGTTGTTCAGAGGTTGGTGGCTCATTCTTGCAGGGATAGAGGTTGCAGGCAGGGGTCAAAGGTTAGGTGGATGCAGACGTTTGGCAGCAGGATGTTTGAGATGGCCATTATGTCCTACCAATGCACATTTGTGTTTGGGCTAGATGTGAATGTTTGGGGGGAAAGGAATTAGTTTGATTGATGTGGATTGCTGAAGTTAGCCTTTGTTTCTCAGTATATCAGTACGACATTCTCTGCTCACATGTGCATGCACACTTTTACTCTACATGTCTTAACTCCTTACAATGTTGCATGAAAGCCGATTGCTTTGTCTGATATTAAGATTTCATGGTTACTGTGCTTGCCAGCTTACAAAACTTGCTTGTAGCATCTAATCCACTTAAACGTTTGGGGAGGGGTTCCTGTCCTCAAAGAAATGTATGTAAATCATGCTGTCTGGCACACAGATACCATGAGCACCTACTGCACTGAAAAGGATTACAGGCACATAATCCGTGCCTGTCGCCACCTTCCACTTAGCACACACACATATCCATTCACATACATAAATATATACAGTTCCTCAATTTTGTGGGACAAATTTAAGTTCAGTTTCTACAGTTTTCACATTAACTGCTAAGTTATACATATCTTAGTTTCTTTAAAGAAATCATATTTCTAAAAACAAGTTATACCAAGTAGGTTCCTCTTAACTTGTCCATTCCTTTTCTGAGCCTGTCCACATTTCAGCTCAGTTTGAGATTCCACAGGAGCTCCAGCCACCAACAATGTGGAGTCTGCAGATGTGTATACACATCACAGCCATGATGCAAGAAGAGTTTGAAAATAAACGCAGGATGTGTATACAGCAAGGTTTGATGAATGTCTGCTGGGGTCTTAAGGGGGATGTATCAGAGGGATGAATGCTTGACCCCGAGGCCTCTGCTGGCCCAGTGTCTGTCAGTATACTAATCATACATTATGGACGTCGGGCTGTTGCTGTGTTTGTTCTGCAAATTTTGAGTTTTAAATTGTTATTGGCTATCTGAGAATATAATAAATGAAAGAATTTAATGGAATTACAAAGGGGAAAAAAAGAGTACACCATCCATTTTAGCTACTCCAGATATTATTTTTATCTAATGTCTTAATCTTGTCTTAATCTAAATGTCCTGTTGACTTTGTTGTTGTGTGATTTTGGATTTTAAGGTCAAACTTACGTCAAGACTTGTTTAAAACAGTATTACTCACCCTCTGCATGGCTCTTATTGAAGTATTTGGACCAAAGTGTATAATCTATAATTCAGGCGTCGATTTGTTTCTACCTTTCATCCCATTCATCTTTTTTTCCTTTTTGCCATTAGAGTTGATGGTAACAGAGAAGCTTGGGTGGATCGGTAATATGTAATAATACACTGAGTAATATTGCTTCATCAGTGCTGGCAACTCTGTTGTGCAGAGTTCTTAGTTGAGATCATCATCTCCTGCTGTTGTGTGCTACCTACATCTGGATCTATAAGGACCCCCATACTGTGACTGTAATAGAACACTCTGTGATCATCATACTGTCTGTTTAATGTCACTGGGCATCGTCTTTTCTCTTTCAAGTGAATAAGTACACATTCAAAAGTGTATTTTTAAACATCTTAGTTCTTCCTTATATTACTTCTTAAAACAACTGCAGCAGCATGATATCAGTGTCTATTAAAAATATGTAGAAACCTCACTGTATGTGAATGTATAAGTCCTTGTTGTGGTCTCTTAGTATGTCTGAGTTGGGATAAGAATAATCATAGTAAAATAAATATTTAAATCCTTTCAAAGTCCTTGTTTTGACAGTTTTCTAAAAGCTCAATAGACGAGTATTGATGTGTTTATGTGATAAAGATGGCCTTGAAATAAAGTGTAACTGTAACCAAAGTGATTTTTAGACAACACATAAATGTTGACAGTTTCCCGTTACTGTCACTTGTCTTCTTTTGTCTTGGAGACCATTATGGTCAGAAGTTTGCACAAGGTTTTGGGATGCTGACAGACAAGTAAGCATTGTTTGAAACCTTTGGGCTGGTCAGACGCCAGAGTGGCAACTGTAACTTCTGGTGACAATGTGGAATTTACCACCGAGCCCCCCACTTGCCTCTGGTGTTTCTAACAACTAGGTGAACAAACAGCTTCTCAGGACTTATTCACTTTGTCACAGCTGTTTTCTTTACAGAGACTATGTGAAGAAAAGTAACCTTTAACTGGTAGACATCCTGACCTCTCAACACTCATCCCAGTGAGACTTTTCAAAGATTACTGTAGCGCTCTGCATTTCATAGAACTCCATTCACTCAATTTGGAAACCTCCACCTTAATAAACTGCACAATTCAATCCACATTGTTACGGCTATTTTTAATTCAGGACAAATACATGCCAAGGAATTGTCTTCTGCAGCCAGTAAAACCAGAGAGAACTTTAAATGACTCTTGCATATACTTATTCTAGAATTACTGGATTTGATTAAGTTACATGTTAGCTCTATGCTTGAGATATTAACCTCATCTGCCACTTTTATGCAGCTTATTTGGATTTGTCAGAATCTGCTGGCGTACTTGGTTATGGAACAGTTTTTTTGTTTTTTTTTAAAGAAATATCAGCCAGTATTTTACGTCCCCTTGCACCCGTTTCACCTTCAAAGACCTCCACTCTGTCCCTTACACAATTCTTTCCATCTTTATTAATACCATATTGCTCATTTGCCTGCGTATTTCTGAATAAATAAAATTCCCCCACCCTGTATCCCTCCATTCCTTTGAAATGAGAAGCACACTTTGGTTGTGTTCCAGGGGTGACAGGCGGTTTTGTTTAGGTACTTTTTAATTCCACTGATGTCTGTTTGAAACACACCCACGGAGACACACTCTACAACCCCCCCCTCAGTACCTCCTTTTTTTTCCAAAGGGGGACAAAGTTTCGAGTGGACGTAGTTGTTTCTGATGCAGCCAGCAACAATGGCCCCCTCATCATCCTCATCATTTCATCATCACTCCACCCCGCTTCTTTTATTTAATTAACTTCATTCCATCCTTATCTTGGTGCATTGATTAGATCAGTGCATTCCATTTCTGGTTTCTTCATTGATGTTTTTTCACTTAAAGTCTTTCAACACCTAAAACAAACCTGAAGCTGAACTTAGGGTTTGGGTGGCACTAACATTAAAATGTGTCACAGATGACCTGTCTCCTAATGACATGGAGTAAGGAAGGACATTTCATCATTGAGTTTAATATATTGAGTATCAATTAGAGTACGAAAACATAAAATGTGGACTATATAGGTAGCAAAAAAAAAACAAAAAACCACAAGACAGCCTACTCTTTCTTTTAATAAGTATGTTTAATCTAGAATAAAGGTGAATTTACATGGTTTTTGTTGAAATTGGTCACTTCTGTATTATTGTCTTCCACCTCCACATTTTTACAAATTTCTGAAGTCAAGTTTCCCTCACTAGATTTCTATTTGCAACAGTATGTAAATGCTGTGGCCTTTTGTGCATTTTGTCCAAGATTTCCATTAAATGCTGCTATCTGTCTAAATTATAAGGGAAATAATTAATGAATTAATTTATGCCACAGTTTACCTCGTTTTGCTTTTATGATCATTTCTTCTTATAATAGTATAACCATGCATTTATAGTATGATAATTGACATGATCTACAATTTTTTTTTTTATTTTTATAACCCTGAAAATATGTTTGTTGTTGTTAGTGTTTGCTCAAACCAGCCTAAAATGCAGTACACATGATCAGGATGACATCAACTCAGCTTTATTTGTAGCTATAAAAAACACTCAGATATGGTTAATGTTTGTGATTTCCTAACCCACCAAATCAAAAGTTGGACTCTAATAGAGCTTTAAGTTTTGGTTTTGGCATCTGTATGTACAGGGATTAAAAAAGACTCACTACCACAGACAGGGGAATAAAACAAAATGCCAAGATAAAAACTGCGTTCAGACCATAAGTTGTGACTCAGTTTTAATCATCCGTTTCCAGTGTGAAAGGATACGGAGGGCCATTCTTGGGGTCAGGGAGTAGAGATGGTAATGATGAGTGACTAGGACGGAAAAAATATCTGCTTTGGGGAAATCGCACCGCCATTTGTTTTTATATCTAATAATTTGCCAAACAGCACGTGAAATGAATTACATGTGTGCCTGCTGATGTATTCTGCCAAGAAGCAACAAAGTCAAATTCTTCCTCTTGCTTTCCTTTCCTGTCTTTCTTGCCTTCTCGCTTCTCATTTTTCTCCCGTTTTGTTTTGTCAGAGCAGCATCTGGGCCATCTGCTGGCATGGACTGGCAACCGTATGGCACTGGAGAAACCGGTGGCACACCACCCATCATCTGTTATTAGTACTTCAGACAGAGTTAGAGGGAGGGGTGGTGGGATGTGGGGCAGGAAAGTTGGAGTGAGTAGAGAAATAAGCAGGGAGCCAACAACTGGAGCCAGAGAACCAGGTTCCAAAAACAAAGTGGTGGTGTGTTTTCTTTACTCAGCTCTTCTTTTCCTTCTCTGCTCTGCTCTTTTGCTCTCTGTTGCTACTCCTTAAAAAAATCCTAGGTGCTCGCTGATTTGTTTGCAGCCACATGAAAGAACATGATTGCAGCTCAGGAATAATAGAGGTCTGTCTCCCCCAGACAATAAAAATCAGATCTCATTTTGGTAGACGTTTTAAAATTATGTTGCTGCTTAAACATTTTGTATTGTACTCATTACTTTATAATGAGCCAAAGGCTTTGTCTTGTCTTGACTTTTGTGGAGTTAATTTCATACCCCCTCTGATTACTGTAAATACTGCTGGCTGTGGTTGGAGAGATGGTGGGGGGTTACTGTGAGGTCAGCTGTGCTGTGTGGGCAGTGAGGCTATTTGCAAGATTGAAAACAGAGAAAGAGACAAGAAAAACTGACAGTTAAATAAAGGATTGAAAAGTGGAAGCGTTATTTGTAGTCACATGACCTTGTGCTTTAATAGAAAATACAAGCTGAAAGGCAGTGAAAAGGAGAAAAAAGTTTATTCAGAAGAAATATTTGGTAGTAGTCAATCTTGGATTTTTTTTGTGGTTGAGAATTGTGAAAAGGGTCCCTAGAAGCTACAATGGGGGCCATTGAGCAGTTCAGGCTGAAGTAGCGTCAAAGTTGGCTCTCATTCAGGAACCAGGTTTCTCTTAAAGCCAGGGAAAGAAAAGAGGAACTGTTTTATAGAAGGAAAGGAGAGAGCCAGACACACACATGTACATGTACACATACACATACTGTTAGCCCTTTGTCTATGTTGCCTTCACATACATGAACATTTGCAGATCCCTTGCCAGAGACCAAGACAGAAACATGCTTGCATTCTTTTAGCCCAGGCATTATTCTTATCTGACCTCATCTCTGCATTCTATCTGTCTTTTTACCTGGAGTAGCTCCAGTGTGCACACATGCTCTCAATTAAGCCTCATCCATTACCTGCTATCTTGCATTCAAATAAGAGACAAATAGAGGCTAAGCCCTGTGACGAAAAGAATTAAAATGTCTTTGTGTTAAGTTTATGAGAAAAGGAATTTTAAAAGTTTAAGCAGTGGAAAAACGACAAAGAAGTTACAGTAAATCCTGACGTGTATTGTTTCCTTAGGAAGTTTGCTCTCTGAGCAAATTGGTTAAATAGGGTCTGCATGACAGGAGTGGTGCTGTTTTATGTGTTTGTGTTGTTTCTGCAATCCTGTACACAACAGCTCCCAGCTACGTGCTTAGGCCAGTATATGCATATTTGTTGTTGGGTGTGGGTGAATGTGCGTGCATGTTGCCTCAATCCCCTACCAACATCCTACCTATAAAACACATGGGTGGTCAGCCTGTTTATTGTGTGGGTTTGCAAACAATGCTCAACCATTAGGTTTAGGCTTGTAAATCATCCACAATGAATAAATCCACTTATTACCTTTACCCAGATGTTTTCAATCATAATCTTAATTTCCATTTTGCATCCCACTCATTGCAGAACTCCAAAGCCTCTTGTCCACTGAAAGTTCACATAAAACAATCTTGTAAAAGTTTGTTTTGGGTGATGGTGAACTGTTGAATACAGCAAAGAGAACGTAGGAGTTTTGTTTATCATTTCACTTTAGAAACTGCTGAAATGGTATAAAGTATTTAATCCACTTGTAGCCCCACTCTCTGGATCACAATATTAGTTGTTACATCAGTTCAATGAGTGAAATATCTCAAAAATTATTCTGTCAATGTGAAACAAACTTGGCTTTTCACCTCTCCTGAAAGGAATTTGCAAATGTACACAAACACTCCAAATGTGCTTTGCGAGTGAGTTAAAAATCCAGTACAATTATGGCTGCACTCTTACTAATGTTCTCCTCTCTGACTCTGTTTTGGACTCCCCCTCCTGTGATCTTCCGCCTCACCCGTTGAGTGATGGCCTAAACTAGAAGCAAGTAAAAAGCCAACCTAATCCTCCCACCCGACCTGCCAATCTTTACCTTTTTATGAGCGAAAGGCGGATGAGACAAAATAAATACAACACTTCATCTGTTTTAGTTTTTGATATTCATTTAATGATAATATCAACGTTTTTCCACTTGTACAAATAAGTTCACAGAATTGAAATAAAAAAACAAAACAGAATAATGACAAAGCGCTTCCCAAAATTAACAGGGAAATATTAACATTCACATTGAAAATACTTTTGATTATCTTCAATGTATATTATTTTACAGACAAATATTCCAGTTGCATCGAATGATTGTTTTTGTGGGTGTTTAAGGTGTTTTGTTAGTATAAATATGTCATTGGAAATACTGTAGGTAAATACATGACCTTTGTAGGTGTGCATGTGGTGTGTTTACTTAATTTGTAGAGTTGTTTGGAGCCTGATATAGTCCAAGGCATGTGGGTTCGTGGATAGTGTGTGTGTGGGGGGGTGATAGTAACTCGATGTCTGCAGGTCTATACACAAGACAGAACATGCACTTGCATTATCACTGAAGTTGACGTTTTACATGTCGTATACACACACAAAAGATTACTTTGAGTCGTTCTTTAACCCTTATCCACAGATATTGATCTCAGCACTCAGTCTGTGTCTACATTATTACCTTCCTGTTGCAGTGTCTGGATAAGTGCAAGTGAGCAAGTCTATGATCCTCATTAGCCAGGAGAAACTGAGCACACCGTTATGTAGAGGAAGCTATTTTTACTTCAGGGAAACACAATACACAACCACTTTCTGCTTTGTTGTGGGCCAGGAAAAGTAGTATGTGAAGTTGTCTTTTGCTGTGTGTGTTTACTGTAACTAAGCCAGAACTCAGAAAGAGTGTTCAGTCAACTTCAGTCAGGCTTCACCTTTCTGCTTTACCCTTTCTCTTAGTGACAGCAAAGGAGACCAAAGGTTTCAGAATGGAAAAGGGGGATTTAGTATCAAGTGTGTCCAGACTCACATCTACTTAGACTGTCTGATATTCTGGGCACAAAGCCCTTTGACTGACTTCGCTGGTACCAAATGAGTTTTAATCTTCAAAGATTTTAATCTGCTGTTTTGTCTGTTAGTCACAAGAAGAGGGGGCGGTGGGCACGGGGAATATTAACAGTCATAATGTTGCACAATAAAAATACAACAGACACAAGTATAAAAAAACATAATACAAAACCAAAAAAATCACAAGATAGCCAAATAAAGCAATACAAGCATCATCTATTTTCTCCGCATGACTTCATTTGGTGTCTTAAAGATCATTCACAGCAAGCACTGCTCCCTTTGGGGTAGTACTGACGAGTTTCAACACAACAAAAACATTTGCTGAGTATTTAAGTGGGCTGTTGTGATTGGCAAAAGGTAAAACAGCCCTGTTTTAGTGCACACTCCTTTTTCAACAGATTAAAGAGGTCACTATGCCCCTTTACCCTACATTACAGCTACTGGCAGCACACCATCTATGCCAGCATCTCTGGAACTGTCGCTGACAGCACAGGCGACGTGACCTGACCATTCCATCAGTGTGAGTGGAGAAGAAGAAGCAGAATGCAGCATGTAAATGTAGAGGCACTTATGATGCTTTTCAAGTCCAAACAAATGTTTTTGAACACATTTAATGTCTGCTTAGACAACTGGAGGGCATTAATTTAAATATAGTCTATGTCCAGTTTCTCCTTTGCTGGTTGTTGACTCATCAACTGTCCTGCTCCTCTCTTACAGCATTTGTTGCTGGTTTGTGTATTTCACCAATGGTAAAAATACAACTGAGGAATTAACACCCTCCTTTATTTCTGAGTAGTTCTGGCACATGTGTCAAAAGTAAGACGGCTTGTGTGAAGACATATTGTTATTCGATGTACAATGGTCCTGTAGCAGTAACACCTCATATTCCAGATTGCCGTTCTGAACAGCAGGTTCAGGGATCATAAGCTGAGGCTGTTTCTGAGGCAGTGCCCCATTGTCCACAGCAGCCTTAACTCCATCTAACTCCAGCTGGGAAGGCTCACAGTCTAGGTCTAGGTGACCCTTAGCCCTCTTCTTCCGGAGATAGCATATGACACCCACTGCTGCTGCTATAAGTACCAGCAGAAGCAAGATGGCAATTGCAGGCACTAGCATGGTAGTCAGTTCCTTCTCTGTATACTGCTGCTTTGAGAAATTGTTTTCAGGAGCTGTATGAGCCTCAATGCAGACACTGTCAATACCACTGGGAGCACCTAGTGGACTGGCACACACAGTATAAGTGGAGTTAGGCTTCAGACCTCTGAGTACATACTCTGGGTAGGATGCTGGTAAACTGAGTTGGTTTGGCCTTCGATCTGGTCCAGAGAGATTACGGTAGGTCAAGCGGATTGCACGGGTTTTGGGCCGCATTTCAAAGTAGCGATGAAGATCTAGCAGGATTGAAGTTGGTGTTGATTGATGTGAGCTGATGTCTGGTACATCAACAGTGACAGTTGGCATGGGCTTTTCAATTTCAGGAGGGGAAGGAATATAATTTTTCTGGATTTCACAAAATATTCCAGAAGTGCCAGGGAGACAGGTACACTCTATTTGACCACGCTCATCTAAACGACAAGTACCCCCATTCAGACATGTGTGAGAGGGACAGAAATGTTGCTCATCCTCTGGATCCATGCTGCTGCTGCTTGGGGAAGCAGCAACAGGAGGTAGGGGTGAGTCATCTTCTTTGTCTATGGGCTTGTCACTGGCTCTTGGACGTGGTATTGCTCTAGTAGTACTCAATGATGTAGTGACTGGAACAGGCATGGTGGTAGTAGTTTTGACTGTGCTAGTTGTGACTGTAGTTGTGGTAGGGCAGCCAAAATCCCTATGCTCAAGTCTTTCCAGCACTTTTCCAGCATTAATAGGTGGGAAATGGCAGCGGGTCTCCTCTGTTCTTTCCAGCGTGATACTCTGGGCCCTCAGCCATCTTGGGAACCAGGCTAAAGTGCAGAGACAGTTGAAAGGGTTCTCTGCCACTGTGAGTTTCCTAAGATGAGGTAAAAGCTGAGAAAACTCATCAGGAAGGCCCTGCAAGCTGAGGCTGCTTATATCCAACTCCTGTAACTCACCAAGGTTTTGCAGGTCTTGAACCTTCAGAGGACCCATCGGGTTCCCAGCAAGGCTGAGGTGAATCAGCCCCGGGGTCTCTTTTAGCACTGGAGGAAAGGTCTCAAGTTGGTTTCCAGAAATGTCCAGCTCATGCAGGTTTTTCAAATTTCCAATCAGCTCCTTATTCAGGCTGGTGAGCCCCACCCCTCCAAGTTTGAGTGACTCCAGGTTTGGCATCTGGAGGTCTGAGGGGCCAAGGTTTGGCAAGACATTAAAGCGAAGGTCCAGTAGCAGCAGTCTTGGCATTGAAAGGGCAGGCAGAGATGTCAGCTGGTTGCCCTGCAGTTTTAGTTCCAGAAGGTGCTCCAAGCCATCAAAGGCAGCAGGGTGAATGGTCTTTATATGGTTACTATACAAGTAAAGACGCTCAAGCAGTGCCAAACCTTGGAAACATTCCTCTGATATGTAACTGATCTGATTGGATGACAAGTCCAGGTTTCTCAAAGAGGTCAAAGGCTCAAACACCTTATCAGGAAGTTCTGTCAGTTTGTTTTGACTGAGATCCAGCATTTCCAATTTCTCCAGACCATCAAAGTCTTCTGTGGTCAGTCCTTCAATGCCATTGGCAAAAAGGTAGAGGCTCTTTGTAGGTGGTGGAACTCCCTTAGGAATGGTAGACGAGCGCCTCTGGAAACACAAGATGGACTCTGGTGTGGAACAGGAGCAGTCCCTTGGGCAGTCGCTGGAGCAGGTGCCATCCGGATGGAGGAGGAAGAGGAGGAAGGGCATCAGCGGAGTGAGAAAGATCTTCATGGTGCAGTCTCTTTCTCTCTCCCTGCTTGGCCTATGAAACAAAAAAAAAATACAGATTGTCAATGAACAGTGTATTGATTCAGAAAATACAATTTTTTTTCAATGTGATACAACAAAAGTTCACACAGCACCCAAATAAAGGTCTAGTTCTGACACAATGGATTTCTTTTAAAAGGTTTTCCTTCCACAGACTAATTTCCAGACCTGTTTCTCTAATTCGTTTCACAGAATGAGATTACTATTAGAGGTTTAACTGCAATGATCAAAGGCCTTTTGAATCACAAGGTCTCTCAAACAGTAGGGCTATAGCTGTAACCTCAGTGGTCAGAGGGAGTTTTCTGCTCTGCTTGGAGAGAAGTTGACATTACGGCATCCTGCCACACTTTTTTGGCTAAAAGAGTGCCACATTCTGCAATGATCTGCGTAATTCACAGTATTTTGGGATGCCAAAACCATTGTTTCCTTCTTTAATGTTCCTACCACATGTGCTTATAGAAATGTGTGTGTGTTGCTGTTTGTGTGTAAGTCTTAGCTGCCCACCCACTGCTATTTGCTTTACTGCACATTCTGTGGTTATAATGGAGTCACAGTTAACCGTTCTCTGTATGTTTATGATAGACTCTGCAGTCTATGAAACACACAGTTTTGTTCATTGACACAGCTGCAATGAACATATCCATCTTCCTTTGTAGTGCACTGTTTGTACATTTTAATGTCTCTTAAAAGCCACTGAAAGAGTGAAACACACACACACACCCTCAGAAGGATTTACCATAAACACTGTTCTGGATTGAGTTTCATATAACAGTGCGATGTCAGCTTTGTGTGGCTGTGTATCTGCCATACTGCACGTGGCTGTGCATCTGTGGATGATTTACTTTGTGGTGTTGGAGAGGAGCTTCACTGATAGCCTGAAGCTGCTTTTCTGACCATAACACAAACTTTCTATGTTGTCATTTTGCAGACTGACAGTTACTTGCCAAACAAGTGTCTCTAATACTATAAAACAGAGGAAATACACAAAGAACAAAGGAAGTTGAACAGCCAGAAGATATGTTACTTTGATTTAAACCCATTTTACCTGAGCTTAAGCCATGACAAATCCTACAACCAGGCGAGTTTCAACACAGTATTTGGTGAAAGGGCTGAAAAAGAAGGAAGGAATGATGGATTGTAGCAGGAGAGGATTGAAGAGAGATCCAAAAGAAAAAATAGTTGCCGGCAAATGTCTGTGTTGAAGTTTATCATCCTGTGTTATCGAGTGAGATGGCCTTAGGGTGAACAGGCAACATCTTTATGTCTTGGCCATTGGTCTTCTTTTGACAGCATTCTTTCTTTTACAATCAAGGTGAGTTATTGTACGTTTTAATTGTAATTCTTAATCATACTGCCATCCTAGCTTGAGTTGCTTAAACACACAATCTCTGTCTTTCATTGTCATTGTTGTTATCATGATAAAATTGTTATTGGTTGGGATAAATATTTTGCTGCCCATAAAAACATCTTGAATGCTCATGGGAGGTTATTATAGGACCTTAAATGGTACAGTTGTCAGTGTCTGTACTGCACAAATACCTGAACAAGAAGCCAAATATGTGTGAGCAACAATTTTACACAGAGAACATTCTGTACTCACGCCGTTTACCAAGAGTTGTGGCCTCTTCCACTAAAAACGCCAAAGAAATTGCGTTGGTGATTTAGTTTTTCTTGAGTTTCTGTACTTTACTCTCTGTTACATAGAGATAAAATAGAACATTCATGTATTTTCGCCATTGCAAACAGTTATTAGAATCAGCATGTGCATTTACATTATCAAATGTGATGGGTAGTCACAAATTCTGAGAAACAAAATACCTCATATTGAAGTATTGTATATATTCTGTGCAGTTGAAATTAACATAATGATAAAATAAAAAAAAAAGATTAAAAGCCACTTCCTTTCTGATTTTCTTTTCTGTATTTTTATTTACTTATGTTTATTTATA
>JAPTYQ010000029.1:21460887-21484821 GCA_029814465.1 Ostorhinchus cyanosoma
ATATCTCGACTGACAAACGATTGTAATTGCTTCTTTAGTATTTCAACAATCTGATGGATTTTGTACTCGATACCTTTAGGGGTTGAAACAAACACTGACTCACAGCCACTTTTAAGTGAGGTTGAGTCAATTAAGATGAGATAATGTTGTAAACATACAGTAGATCTGGTTGAAATGATCCTTATGTTACGCTGTACTCCAGTGTCTGTTTAAAAGCAGGCATTGTGCACTGTTACAGTACCTGTTTTTCAGGCACCCTCACCCCTTTTACGCAGAGTTACCGTTTGTGATTTTTCTTGTCATTCTACCCTGTGGGCTTTTTCCTTTTGAAATAACTTTTCTGACATGTGCCACATACAAAAAAAAAATGTGACATGTAGATCACTGGTGCTGATTAGGATGTCACAAAAGAATTTATTGTGAAACTGCTGCATGAGTTGACACTGCGCCAGCGTTTGGGAGGTTGGTTGGCAAACCAGCAGGCAAGCTACTCAGCTTACCCGCCTCCAACTCTGACATGCCTCTCCTCCATGGCCTCGGGTGCCCTGTCGTTACCTCGTGGATTTAGACAGTTTAGTTGCCTTTTAACAAGTTTGATACAGTGTTGTTTGCTTCTGAAACAAACGCCTGACTCAAACTATATAATTATTACTGTGAAAGTTAAGAGCATTTAAGGACAAGCAGTTCAACCTTCAATAAAAGCTCATTTAAAATAAAAAATAAATAAAGTTATGACTCTATGAAGCCAACTTGACATTTTGTTATTAAAGATATTACAGATACATGCTATCCTTTTAGAGTTTGATTTTTGATTAGCACACTGACCTGCATTCTCTACCTGTGCCAGCCATTGGTCTCACAGGTGAGCGCTAACATTTTAGTGTGAAGACATCACTCATCAGAAGTCTATTAAGACATCATCAGTAACCCTCAACTCCAATATTTTCCTACGGCAGGTGCACAAAATCTGAACACTCCTTATATTCAACACAAACAAGGTGACAAGTGGGAAAGATTAGTAACAAGAATGAGATGTGAGATTTAATATGTTTCTCCATAAGGTTTCAGTAAATACAAAGGACTAAATCAGCTAAAAAGGATTCAGCTGTTTAAAGGAATTCGGGGTCTATTTCCTAAAATTCCTTCAAAATCAATACAATATGTACAACGAGAGCCTAGAGATTTGGGATTATAGTAAAACAGCTGCTCATTACAACCATACGAAGAAAATGCACTATGACTCCACCAGATAAAGCCTTTCAACACCACGTCAGCGTTGTCTTAATAACTATTTCCAAAGCTGTAATCACACAGCGAAATCAAAGCACAGTATTAATACCACACAGTAGCTTTGCCTCAGGTTTGTTGTTAATACGTATCCACTTGGTGCTGCTATTTAGAGAACCATATGCTATCATTCGTTAAAGAACTAAACGCAATTCTACACGTTTGCACAATTAACATCCAAAATATATGTGATTTGTATGAAATGGGCTGACTGAAGTGAAACCTCTGCTACACTACGACCCTATAAAGAGCAACACATATCCAGGAAGTTGGTCCAATAAATGGCTACAGGGATGACTGGAATGAATGATGTGTTGTTTTTGTCGCGTAAAATACCAATTTGTCTCTGTAAAGCCCGGCCCCTTGGTTTCTAATCAACATCCGCTCATACATATCATCAAGTTGTACGGTAGATTCCTGAGCAATCCCGTAATACCCACACAGAACAATGGATGTCTGTGCGTGTTTGCTCACACGTGTGATTTGTGTATACGTGTGTATGTAATATGTATGGTATGAAACACCCTTGTTTGCCTTTTCATGTTTGCTTTTTAGTTTTTTATTTGCATATAGGTAAAACTGACTTACTTGTGTGGCACATTAGAAGAGAGGTTGTGTTAATGCTGTTTGAAATTCAGAGACAGAGCTCAAAGTAATAGGGGGAGAAAAAAAAAAGGCATTTGGCTTGGATTCAACTTGTCATAAGCACGACTGGCTCATATTTTACTACATATTCAAATATATGTCTTTGCTGTGTGTTGTCAACACTGAGGAGAAAGGCAGGTAAACACACAACATGTCAGAATATGTTATAATTGAAGGCAATTTGTACAAGCTTTGATGCTGAAAACTTAAGGATTACTTCAGAATCAAAAGCAGTGTGAACAATGACATTGAAGCATTGGCTACATGGCAAATTATTTACAGCAAGCAAGCAGTCACACCATGTACACATTCCTTGACTAAAGGAATGTTTCTGTTACGACTAGACGTAGAACTATGCACACAACCATCTTCTCCATTTTTTCCCCCCTTTAAGCAGGACAGGATTGCACAGAGAAAGGGGAAGGAGCTGGAACGCAATTAGCAAGAGTAGCGGTGTGCGTCCAAAGGGCCCACAGCTACGGTCCTGTCCTGCATGTGTGTGTGCTTCTTTACAAGCCAACACGGTTGCTGTCACAGCTCATTGACGGCTAGCACAACAGGGGAAAGAGGCAGGACCGAGGGCAAGGGGTGAGGGGTCAGGCGGGGTTCGTAGAGTTGCAAAGAATTGGGTTTTACCAGTGACGCAGTGACAGCTGATAACCTACTATGTTAATATATAGTTAGTTATATTTTAATCACCTTTGTGGGTACATATGTCATAACCACGAGCTACTACTAATGCAGTTGTACTTCACAAAATGTTTTCTCTTCATTTTAATGCTGGAAAAATGTGTTGATGTAACCTATACGTGTACTTTGCTTAAAATGTGTATGTATTTTGCATTAACCATCAGAAACAATAACTTTCTCCTGCAGATCCATAACATCAACAGTGAGTAAAGTGTGGTAAAACCCATGCTTCCACTACTATTTTCCTTTTCTGTCCATATGTAACCCTACACATGCTCACTGTATCTATTAAATGCTGTGTGTGTGTGTATATGTGTGTGTGTGTGTGTGTGTGTGTAGGTGTGTGTGTGTGTGTGTGTGTGTGCACGTTAAGAGAGCTCCTCTTGTTCCCCTGCCAGTCTTGTTAAGAGGCTCAGACTTGTGTGAAAGGACCCTTTTGAGGAAGCTGGGTGTTACTGTTAACACAATAAGGACCGCCAACAGCGTGTGGTTTGGGTTTCTGAATACATATTCCATGGAGTGTATTATGATGATGTATGTCAAAAATAAAACATTATGTAATCTTTCCTACATAAAAATATCATACATTTTTTTGACCATGATAAGAAAATACTCCTACCTGCACTAGGAAATCGAGTGCATCTTGTTCAAATACACAAATTACTCTCAAAACTGTCCAACATTATTTAATTACTTACCCAGTGAAGAAGGTTCTTCTACTTTTACTCCACTTTTTTTTAAGTTTCAGGTCTTCTCTCCCTGGAGA
Organism: Ostorhinchus cyanosoma; assembly: GCA_029814465.1. NCBI lineage: Eukaryota > Metazoa > Chordata > Actinopteri > Kurtiformes > Apogonidae > Ostorhinchus > Ostorhinchus cyanosoma. The sequence continues at coordinate 21,464,276 of JAPTYQ010000029.1, forward strand.
AAACACAACAAAAACAGTACCTATTAGACCACTGTGTTTTGCTCCTCACTTTACTTTGGAATCCATTGGCCGTCATGGATTGTTAATGGTCCAACAGGGAAACAGGAAGTTTTTTTTTCTTGCTAATTGGTTGGATTCCAGCTAAGTGCGGGAGCGTGCTGTGTGCTGGCCGGCCGTGTGGCAGCATAAGAGAAAGACAGAGCGGGAGAGGAAGAATGCAGGCCGACTACTCCCTACTCTGTCAGCTCCTTGTCCTGTGCTGTCAGCCAATCAGCCGTGGCCTAAGAGTGTATGGAACGACGCCACGATCACAGAATAAACCCTTATATACTATACTTTTAGCACCGTACGATTAATCCAGTTTCACCTGCTTAAGTTGAATGCTGAGGTGTTACTAATGTCACAAAAGATTTGGGGTATTCTATTCGTTTCAGTAAAATGTCTTCACTTCAAAAGAGTTTCATTGGTTTGTTATTTTTCCTGACCCCATCCAACACTTTCATTTATAATATCAGCTGGAAGCTCCCAAACTGACCTCACTGTTTTTAATGATCAGCATCTCATTATCTATCGCCACAAAAAGTTTTGCCTATGTACATTCATGAATGCGCTCGTTGTTGCTCCGTACAAAGACTATTAACTTATAATGACTGTTATTTTTGAGCACAGTTATGAGATCATAAAAATTAGTTGGTTTTCGGAAAGCCCAAACACAAAGTGGACAATTTAAGTCAGAGATGTTTGGCCAAAAGCAGCTCCCACATTTCTTTCTAATGGCAGATTTTTTTTTTTTTCCTTCCTCATTTAATTGATTCAAAGCATGGTTATAAAACACTCTGAGCATTAATTAGATGACATACAGTATTTTTTCCGCTTTTTAGTTCCAATATGTCTAGTATGCACATATGGTTGCTAATTTGTGTATCGATACGGAGTACAGTACACTTACTTGTCCAGTGTTTTTCCACTAAGCATTGTTTTTTTTCAGTCATAGCTCATATACCTAAGCTCTGAGTCAAACTATTCATGGAGATGACATTGAATGAGGATGATTTCTACACCACATTCTAAGTTTGATTGTGTAACACCTGAAGCTTTGCATACATGTCTTCTTAGTCACTGTGAGGCACACGCTCTGTTCCACACACACAGCGTAGTGTTTACATCTGAAAATAAGCTGCTTCAGTCCCCGGCTCGGTTTGGCTCGGTGACCTGCCCTTGAGGCCTTTGTTGCTCTGTGCATCTGTGTGTTTATTTGTCTGCGGGAGTGTTTTGCACTGCTGCACAAACAATTGTGCTTTTGTGCACATTTATATATATGCCGAGTGCGTGTTTATTTGCCGTCACCTCATTCATCCACATAGGTAAACACAATGAGAGCATGCCTGATAGTGTCCACCCAGTGTGGACACTCTCCCTGAGCTGAACCCACTGTGGTCAGTTTGTCGAGGTCACCGTGTCTCCCTCTCAGACAATCCTTGAATGCACTGTAAATATTTAGCTTCCAAAATGGGACTCGACACCCAGAATAGATGCAAATCATCTTCACCGCTAAGCTTCTTGAATGACTGTAGCACTTCTCTAAAGGACAAAACTGTTGACAACAATATTCCTGTCTTGGTCTGCCGTAATAGCTGCGACTGCTGCTTCAACATCTGTTCGTGAGACATTTGGTCTTTAATTTGAACAGACTGTATACCGCCAAAACATTGGTAGTATCTTTCAACCTGCCAGTACCTCTTATTTTCTCTCTTCTCTCCATTATTGGTTTGCTTTCATATGTATTCTCTCTGAAAGGGGCTATTTTTGTATGGCATTCCCTCATTCCCTTTTTTAGCGCACTGATACTTTTCAGCCTTTCTGTCCACTATAATTTTCCTTCTTCCTCTGTGTTCATCTGTTAAACATAAATATCGCCTCACCCTCCTCCGTCTCTGTTTCTCCCTGTGTTGTTCCCTTTCTCTCTCCCCATCTGGTTGAATCTCTCCCAAGGAAGAACAGAGCCGAGCAGCTAATGTCTGAACCGCTTTGTGGTGGCATCATCTAAAACTGCCAACAATTTGTCCAAATTATAGAACAAAACATCAGTTACGAACATAAATCTGCTCAAGGAGGGTCACAGAGAACACTGCAGTTGTTTATTCACAGGTGTTCTGCTTTACTTGACATTTTATGTGACATTGTGTGTCTTCTGTTGAATAAGTACCAGTGACAAGCCGTAACTTGTGGCACTGTAACAACCGCCGTACTGTTGATTGCAGTGTTGAGTGATTCGAGATTCGAGCTGACACACTGGGGCATTCGGAAATACACATGCAGACATCTGCACGTATGCATGCACGGATTTTCACCTCTCCGCTCGACTCCGACTGCACTCTGCTCTCTCCAGGGTGGACAGCAGGAGATAACAACACTATTCGTGTCCCCAGATGTGACAAAAATAGGCTTTAAGAAAAAGGGGACCAGACAAGGCAAACATCAGCTGATGTTGTGGAGGAGAGCCGCTCTGTGCGTACGTGTTGACTTGTGCGTTCGATGTGTGAGAGACATATAAGGTCTTGGACACATGGTAAACAAGTGATGAGCGGCCATAACACACCCATAAGTACAAACATCCCACATGAGCTCACAAAATGTCCTTTGCTGTCTTATCATTTAATCCATATTCTGTAGAACATGGAGAGGCTGCTTGTGTAATTATCATTAGTCATTAATGGCTGCTGGTTAAATATTTGACCTCCTTCTCGAAGAAATCTGTCTGTCCTACTTCTGGTTTTGGTTAAACAGTATAGGTATGTGTGTGCCCTTTTTGCTTTGCTTTTGCCCAGTAAGATCTGGTTCAAGGCTCATTTCCTAATTACAGTGCTGGCCAGAGGTAATTACAACCTTAGATTAAGAGTCGTTTCTCTTTTTTTGCGGGCCCACTGAAATGCAGCAATTTGTGGTGGCTTTCTGGGATGAGCATCCTCCCTCTCATCCTCGCTCTCTCATTCTGCATCTGTCTCTCTCTCTCTCTGTTTCTCTCTCTCACTACTACACTGGAGTTGGTTAGAGAATTTGGGGGATTTTTTTTTTTTTGGAAGATTTTCCAACCAGACTAAAGAAGGTTAAAAAAAAATCGCAAAGATTTAATATACTGTAATGTTAGTAAGGGGTTACGTTTTCTGACTTCAAGATAAACAAACCAGTAAAATCTGACTACAGCGATCATGTGTATGAGTGGATGTTGACATTGAGAACAGCAGTTATTTGGGGTTTGCGCTCAAGTTGGGACACTCCAAGCCTTCAGATCCCTTTGCATGTGTGTGTATATTTATGCAAGGTTTTGAAGTGGTTCTTCTGAACGCATCATTTGGCTGCATCGGCAAGCTCTTCTTCAATTTAGCTTGGCAGGCGTACGGGTTGTAGGGTTTGCCTCAGCATACCGTTGGGTCAGTATTGATGTGTGAGGCTGAAGCCTTTGAAGCCAGGGGTTTGACTTGAGACGCCTCTTCGAAAGAGCTGTTCCTTGTCAACAACGATACACACCCCCAGCTGTGCAACACCTGAAGCTTTGCACACCGAGGAGCTTAATTCTGAGGATTTGTGTGTCTTTAATTCCCTCTCATATACACACCCTGATAGTTGTGATGAGACCTCACCTTTTCTAGATTGCCTTGAGGGGACCAAAACAGACACACACATATTCACACGCTTATTCCAACTTTCTGCCTTGTCAAATCCTCTCTCCCTGCCTGCTGTGTGACTGCCCTGCTCTTGTCCTCTTGCCTCCCCAGTCCCTCCTCTCTTCCCTTCTCCAGGCCCCCTCGCCTCAGCACCTGACTTTTAACCCTCTAATCCATCTGATGCAGAGGGTAGGCTTCAGGCACTGCCCCTAATTGGGATAAAAGTAAGCTGTGAGGTCTTCCTCCAGTTTGGAAGAAGACAAGTGGCAACAGTCAGTGTAAAGAACTATTGCGCTAATAGGAAAAACTTTCCACTAGAGCAGAAAATCTTCAGTTAGAACTGACAAACTCTGATCAGCAGCAGATTTAGACATCGGTGCTCCTTTCCTCCTAGCTCTTTGGCACAGATAATGAAATGCCAGCCTTGATTTTGTAAAAATAATAGATAAAAGTGCAAGCTGACACAACAGAAGTTGCCAGATCATGGATGTGGTTTCAGCATTGTTGTCACAGTGTGTATGTGACAGCAGGCCTGTGCTTAATTGTTTAAATTGGGTTTTATGACAGAGGGCTCTTATTCATGCCTCCCATCCACAGAGAGACATCGAGGGGCAGCAACTGTCCCGTGGGGTACAGATAATCCGCCCCATGCACATATGTGTCTTACTCAATGCTCACACCAATACTTATATTTAATTGTTAAACTATTACCATATGTTGTGCAAATGATATCTGACAAACAGTGACATTTAACACCCTTTAAAACTTAATTTTGCACAACAGATGAATGGACGCAATAACCAATCTAATTTATTTCCTCTCGTTGTCTGTGTTTTTACTTTGGAGCAGTTATCCCCTCAGACTTGTTCAGCTCCTCTTAAAGTCTCTCTCAGCAGTGAGAAGTGTGTCACTGTCAACAAGTGCTCACACTAATACAACAGTGCCCTGGCTCTGCTTCTCGGTTGTACAGCTCCACATATAACTTCACTGGTACACTTCTGCATTCTTTGCCATGTTAAGCTGTGCCCACAACTGCCCTCTTGGACCATAAGTGTTACAATCTGTGCAGAACAGTAGCCTCCAAGTTCTCCACATTAGTGAAGGATAATTGGCCTCTTGTGGCTGCTCCACTGTGCCTGGAAGTCTAATACAAACCAATTACAACCATTATATACTGTCAATGACATGGTAGCTTCAACTATAGCTTAATGACAGTCTGTAAGGAAACACATGCTGTGGAAACGAGCTGTTCACCAGTGTAAGACTTAATAGTGATGCTATTTGAGTAGTTTACACCGCATGTTATGCCCCCGGGTAAGATTAGGCGATTTTCCGTGCCTGTTTGTGGGGGCTGTGTAAAAGATGCTAATCTGTCTGAAAGCTGGGGGGATATTGGTCAGAAGATTGTTCTTATGTGGGTTAAGCATCTCAAACAAATGTCTATACATATGTTTATTTGTATTATGTGTTGATCTATTATCATTTATTTACTCTTGGGGATGTCTGTTGCCTGGTAGGAGATTTCAGTATGTCTGTAAAATGTATTATTATTACTTTTTATTATTATTGCAGTTATTTCCTTTAGTGTTAACACACTGAGATAAACCAGGTTTGGGATTATCACGTTTCTAGATTTTTCACTCCAGACACAAGTTTAAGCATATAGTCCACATTTGCAAAGTTAAAACAAAAAAGGCTTTTTAAAAACAGCACTTGTGTAGAACTCCGATTCCATAAAATGCTCACATTAGGCTCTTGCTTGTACAGCACCTTATGAAGAATGATACTGTTTTGTTTGTTTTTTTGGTTTTTTTTGTAATATTTGGAACAAATCCGGGAGAAGACTAACAGTCCTTTGTAACGGCTTTGCTGAACACAGATTGTTCTAAACATGTTGAGTCATGCCACTTTATTGGATGTTAGTTTATTGGAGGAGCAGGTCACTTAGAGATTTAATCTTTCAGGAATTCAACCTCATCCCTTATCGCTTTACTGCACACATGCTGTAGAGAACCGATGTTTCTCTAATTTCTCCGTGTGCCTTTTTTTTTTATCTGTCTATCCAATGCACTGCTTTCAGATATCAAGTTATTGAGTTGTTTGAACTGAGGATTTTGTATGTGGAGCTTGACCATTTTAGACTAAATTAGAAATCCTAATCTCAAATTGTATTAAAGCTATCGAGTGATTTTATTAACAGTAGCATAGATATTTTTTATTACTTTTGAGGTGAAGTTAGGACTGATTCTCCTGTAGTATGAATTAATACTTTTTCATTAAACATATATATTTTGTATTACTCAGGAGCTTCATTGATCCCTCTGGATTTGTTTTGGATGTTGAGCACAGTAAAGGTCCATCAGATGAAGGCATTATCTTCCTTTTTTTTTTTTTTGTGGCTTTACAGTGAAAAGCAGTATCAAAACTTCACTGTTCTACACTTTTCTGACAGTTTCAAGTTAAAATCCTCTTTCAGATGTTATTATCTTTTATATATTTTAACATACTTGTCCAACACAGCCCTGCATCAGAGGTCTTAAAAGACTTTTGTTCATAGAATCTGTATTTTATCTGTCGTTGGAAATAAACCAAATGCTCTTTTGTTTTATTAGTAGACCCCGTTGTGCGTCCTGCGTGCGTTTTGAAACCAGTTCAGTATGTTTGTCCTGTTGAACTCTGTGTTGTGGGACGCTCCCCTGTGCCTGTCCAAAAACAGCTGTCCTCTGCGGTGACCACGGCACGGTGCGGTCCAGACACTCGGCTCGGCCCCTGCGCGCTGCACGGCGTCCTGTGGTCCAACACCAGGCCGCCTCATTACCGCCCGGCGGATCCATTCGCTCCGCACACGCGCTCAACATTTACGCATTTACCCTCAAAACATACAAAATCCGTTTTATTGTCGGTATCCAGTCATCTGAATCGTCACTGAGTCCAATATCCAGATTAAATCACCATGGAGTTCGTAGTAAGTAAACTCTTTGCTGCAACAGCCTGTATTTTTTTTTAAAATTATTATTTATTTAAATTTTTTTGTTGCATTTTATCGGGATGCCATATAACTATATACATTACAAACAGCTACAAAAACATGTTTTCTATTAAATGGAAAGAGATTAAATCATATTTTCAGCTTCTTCCAAAGTAGAAAAGCGACGGTATGAGTCGGATTATTGATGTCATTTAAATGGAATCAATATCTGATAAGGACCACTTTTATAAACATGTACATGCTTTAAAAGTTTTGTTCTCCAAATAACTTCAGTTAAATATAAAGTGCAGTAAATGTATTGAAATCATCTTATTCCTCCGCTTAAAGTTGCTCATTCGACTTTTACGCACAGCTTTTATCGTTGGAAAGTACAAGATGCTGCTGCTTGTTTTTATTATTCTTAGTAAAAGTCTTACCCTTGACTTCGTTGGAGTGAAGTTGTGAGCGCAGTGGCTCTTGCTTCTTGTTATCCCGGCAGTAGTAGTTGTAGTGTACAGATATAACTCCACAGCCTGTAGTTTCCCCCTCAGTGTGCGCTCCCTCAAAAAAAAAACTTTCTGGTAACGTGTTAAAGTTACAACGATCGGTCTTCATCAAATCCTTGGAGAGGTACACCAACCTCCACGTCAAGGAATCCGCTCAAGTGCTGACTCCCTGGACAAAAAGCGCTTTATTGCTGAGCACAGAGGAGAGTTTAAGCGGAGGGATGGGAGGGGCGAGCAGAGGAGAGGCGCACCGCTGCAGAGCGCACTCCTGCACAGACCCGACTGCAGCACAACTCACCTTGCAGCCTTTGCTCAGTGCTAAGGAGAGAAAATTCCAGCCCCTTTACAGTTCACTCTGTTTTAATACCTACTTGCAGGACCTGTTTTAAGCGACAGACACGACTGGTTTCCTTATGTACTGTACCATGCAGTTGGTGGCATTTCATTTAAACGACTACTTCTTCTTCTTAATTGTTGGGTTGCTTTGCTTTCTAAAATAGAGAAGAACTCCTTGAACACTTGACTAGTCTTCGGCATCCTGCTTAAGGACATTTGACAGCTGAAATAGAGCCTCAAACCACATTAAATCCAACTAACTGCTCACACATAGGATCACATGACCAAAAATAGGCCACATGATCCAAAAATGTGTGGTTAAAATATAAATGCAAAACAGTTTCTTTTCATTAATTTAAGAACACGCTGTCTGTTGACATATAGGAGCTGTTGCTTGCCTTGACAGTGTATATGTGCAGTTGTACGTTAGCACATATGGTCGCTTCATTCACGCAGTCATCCTCAAGCCGAGAAAGCTATTGAATACTTCCTATCACCAGTGACAGACTACCCGTCGGCAGCTGGCAGCCTGTTTCAATGTCAGCGACAGCAGCTTCCCTACAAGGTACAGTGGGGGATGTCTCTCAGGAGCTGTTACCTTAGATGTGTACTTCAAGCCATATGTTTCAGAATTTACCCAGACTCTGACACCCCTTCACATTCTTACAGTGCTTCTGTTTTCTCCACATTGACAATAAATTGTGAAAATAATTGAAACCAGGCCAGATTTCCCATAGCGGTGATGTCACCTCCACTTACACTGGACACAAAGACACTCCGACAGGAATAGAAATTGAGCAGACCTCTCTCTGGTCTTGAGGCCGTCACACGTGTCTCTTAAATCTACTCCCCTCAGGATCCTCTGGACAAAGGAAAAGTTTGGTTCCACTTGCTGCGTTGTGCTTATGTATATTGTACAGTTTACTTTTTGATAGCCGTCTCCACACGGCATGTGGCTCGCGCCTTTCTCCTCTACTTCTTCTCCTACTGTTGGAGTTATTACCCATGTTACATACTCACACATGCACGGTACCATCTGCAAGGCATTACAGTAAATTGCAGGAATAGAGAAATGATTTCACGCATGTCCTGCAGGGTCCCAGATGTAGCGCCTCGGTCAGGGCTGCAACTGTGTTTTGTATGTTAAAAGAATAGAACGTGCAGCGAATATGTTTTTCCCTATTGGCCTCTAGTCAAATCAGTGTCTGTCAGTATTCCATCCATCAACCCCTTCATCACACACACAACAATGCACATAATAAACATGTGTCCAAAACAGTGCTGAGGTTTTCCAGGGTTCCAGAGGGAAAGTTATTTATTCAGTCATTGAGCTTTTGTGTGTGTGGCTGAGAAGGACCAGGTACTCAAGTACTTACCTCTAGGGTGTGTTTTTTTTCCTGTGGTGGCTTGTATGACTTTTATAGTGCTGACCACACACCACAGTTTGTTGCAGTTAAAGTCTCCACAGATACTTGATGCATCAAAATTAACAAATTACAGGTATTATCAGTCAGATGACAGGATCCTGGATCTGTCTAGAAATAAGAAGCAATGTTCCCAATGTATATTTTTCCTTTAAAACAACTCACCGTTTATTTGCTATATTTTAAGTAATTTTCTCTTGTTCTGTCAACAAAAGTGATGAAGATGTTTCATAGCCCATGCATCTGGTCAGTGGTGTAAATCACAGTCGAGTGGCTGGAACAGCATTACTGCATGTGCTGACAGCACTTTGGGCTCCTAATCATCCTGGGCAGTAAAAGATGGCGAGGCGGTGTCCAGCGTGCTCCATAACACTGCCTGGGGGAACCAGTAAAACACTGGTTTACTGCTGAGCCAACCGCAGGCTGCTAAGAGATTCAAGCTAGAAAAACGTAGCATAGCAGCACCAAGCTGCTTTTTGGGACATGAAAATTCACTCCTTGTCAAAGTAAAATTTTTTTCTCATGCTTAAATCTTTCATTAACCAGCGTTCATTATTTTATTACCCTCGTATTCCTCCCTTTCTTAAGTTAAACTGTCATATTCTTGCTCAACTTTGATTTATGTTCAGCTTTGCCTGATATATAGCAAACTTAATAAAAACAAAGAGGTGGAGTAGTAGCATGTTGTAAAACTAAAAATGACTGTCAAGGTCCTTGTTTATTAGAATCCACAAAGGAATAGGAACACTTTTAATTTATGGCCTTCAGAATTGCTGGTGAAGTTATAGTATCTGCCAGACCACAAAGAGACAAAAAGCTCAAGTTTTTTAGCTAAGTTTGACAGATTAAGTTGGACATCAGTCTGCATCATCTTTTTTATTATTTCCTACTTTTTTGTCAATGTTTGTTGTCCTTTCATGCATGATTGGCAAGTATATTATACATTGTGAGTGTTTAGTTTGGAGGGTTGTCTTCATCCTACTCTGCCTCCCTGCTAAGATAATGTCCACTCAAAGCATGAAGTCGGCCACCTTGAAAACATAATTATATTCATAGTACACGGTCGTACCCTCTATGTTCATGTGCTTAGATCTTTCCAGAAATGGCCACGTGTCTTGGTTTGAGGTATTCATGTTTTGTTGTTCACAGCGTGCCTGTGGGTTTTTGATTTTCAAAAAAGATGAGAAAAGTCTACCCTGCTGTAGAAAGAGCTGAGGTGTCCTGTGGAAAACGGTCACCAGGAGTGAGAGCCAGTGGTGATCAGTTCAATACAAAATGACTCTTCCTCACATTGCACCTTTTACTAGAAACAACAAACATACTTTGATTTGAAATAAATACATACATAAATATTGCAGAACAATGTTTTCATGTCACAAATACGAATAATCCTCAGAAGTGTTGTAAATGACGTGGGTCCTGCAGACTAGTTTGTACATAAAATACTTGTCATATGTTTTGTATTTGCACATTTTCCAAATCTCTCAGCAGCTACCAGATCCAAAATACAGCGCTGAAACTGAATATCAAAACCCAGCTATTTTCTTTCTTTTATTCAGGATATGTCTGCATTACCTAAAGTTGTGTACAACAAGGCATAGTTGGAAGTTTATGGAGCCAAACAGCTTTATGTCTGGAGGTCCTGAGAGCTTCATGTGTGTAGTTAATGACTACATTTTTATGTTTCATTATGCGGCCTCTCTTTCTTTAACATTATTTAACTACACACGTGGTGTAAGAATGTACACTGTCGTATTTTGCAATGTTCAGCACATAGCACATGGGTAAGCACAAACACAGAGGGAGAGGGTGGAGGTTTTTGGGAATCATACATCTCTTTCTCATTAGAACAGCCTGGGAATGATCATCCCCAGTTATTTTCTGATGGAGCCCCAACTCGCCCCCTGGTCATTATTCTCCCAGCCTCTCTCTCTCTGCCCTGTGTTCAGTCCTTTAGAGGCTGAGGTGAGTGCGTGCTTTGTTAGTGTTTCAGATATCTGCATATGTATTGGTATCTGTTTATGTGTTCCTTGCATATGCATGTCATGCCCCTCTGTCAACAACTATATGTCCCCCCGTCACACATAAATGTGCTCTGACGGCATTATGTGTGGGCTGTCGTGACACACAACCCGGTCCTCTTCACAAGGCCCTGCCTGCCTTTCTTCCCACAGCGTCTCAACCTCTGGTAGCTTTGAAAACATAACCATGAGAGTAGTGGTGCACAGAGGAGAAGTAACCTGGGAAGCGACAAGGAGAAGCTGTGAACATCCATGGTTAATTCACAGCTTCTATGGGAACCTGCACATGACAGGGGAATATGGGCGAGAGAGGCAGGAATAATGATGCAACTCAAAGCAGAAGTTGTTACTGTTAGAGTGAGAACAAACATATAATGCTGTAATGAGATGCAATGCATCAGATAAAGTCTGTATCTATCTAAACATTAGGTGAGATGTTGACTCTTCCCACCCGGCTTTGTTAGTCAGTCTGATCCTCATAAAACTGTCTTTTATAGAGGAACCAATCACAAGTCCACAGTCTGTTATTGCCTTATGTATTTCATCTTATGTTAATGTTTTGTTTCAAACCAAAAGTAGCTCATAGAGGAATATGCATCCCAGAGTGACCTTCATTTTCAAAAATGGCTCAGGGTGACAGCAAAAAATAATAATTTTGCCCTTTCTCACCATTTGTCTGTCATAGACGGGCTGTGTTAATGAACCCTGCTTTGGGAACACAGACACAAGGTCATGATTTGGGGAAAAAAAAAAAAAAAGAAACATTGTGGCTCCCGTTTGTCGCATTGTTTATTATTTTGTTTGTGCATTTTTTATTGTTATTATGATTTTGGGTTCTTTCACATTTCCCTCTCATGGCATTTTGACATCATTAGAGGAAGCTTAGAGCTTTATACGACTTACCTAAAATATGAAGAACATGAAAAAGGCCCTCAAAATAAAGACCTCAAGAACATTACAGTAACATTTTAGGAATGGCAGGAGCTGTTTGTTTCATGCAGTGAAGGGTGACTGCTGAGCGGACACACACAAACCTAGAGAGGTCGAAGCACAGTTCACTTAGAGGTTTACTAGTCTGTTGATTCTGCGCTCACTGGCACTTCTCATTAAGGAGAAAGACAGAGACAAACAGTCCAACAGGGCAATGCATGACTCAGAGCTGGACCAGCTATTAGTACCCATTTTCTTGTTGAGGGGATAAAAGGCCTAACATGAAAACTGGATTTACTAACCTCTGTTACTGAGATGATTGGGAACATGCTTCTCTTGGCATCTGTATGATTTGTATTTTTCATAGCCTGTTAGCCTTGAAATTCTTTTAAAGTAGACACATGTGGATGCTGCGTGAACTGTGGTATTCTGCATTTGTGGAGAGAACAGTCACGGCTGCTTATTCCCTTCAATGCTGGATTTGTGTTTATCAGTCAGGCTCTGATAAGAGTGATAGAAGAGGAGAGAGTGCAGAGAGGTCTGAAGGAGAAAGGATGAGATCCAGAGGGGAAGAAGTTGAGCTCAAGGGTCAACCAGCAGGGGCATTTTCCCATGATCACCATTAACAGAGGTGAGATGGTGTGAACGCTTTTTTTTGCATTTTCCTTGTGTTCCCTCTTCCTTAATTTCCTTCCCCTCTGTGTTCCTACCTCTAAGTCTTATTCTCACCCAGCTGTCTGGTATGTCAGGTATTGAGTAACAGCAACATGCTTGTGGTCTAGTGCGGGAAGTAAAGCGACTGCAGCTTGGCTACAGTATGTTCACTATGACTACCCTGCCGTGGTTCTACATGGTAGAAACCCTATCAGAGGGATGAGAGCAGTTATGCAGCACAGGTCAGATCAGGTCAGGCCAATGCTTGCATATCTGCAATTTGTGTAATTTGATAAAATAGGTCGAGGCATATGCCTGTGGAGGCTGTACATGCTTATAAACCACTGCTGTATGTGTTTTTTTTATATTATGACATTTATGAGGATTTTTTGGATTGTGGAAATCATAATGCATATATGGAATGCAAAATATGAGTAAGTGAAGTTAGATGGAATATAGTTATTTACTGACTTACTTTTACAGTTTTTGTTCTGAAATCTAGGACATCATTTATTTCCCATAATCCCCTCATGTTAAATAAAGTGTCTCCCAAGCCTCCAAACATTTCAAGGTAAGTTTAACTTTTTTAGTTTGACTAAAGTTTATCACTTGCAACTGACTCCAAACCAGCCTGTTTCCACTGTTGACAAAAATTGGCCTCTTCATTGTTTTGTTTTTTTTACAGACAAAACATCTTACTTTTTTTGTGTTTTACTTACATCTCTACTGCAATTACACACCAGTATTTTGGCCTAATGTCAGTTTTGGCTGAAATCAACCTTTTTAACTGCCTTCAACCTATCTGTAAATACATTGGCATTTACTAGTGGCAGTGACCAATGTTTATCTGCTGTGCTGTATTAAAGGGGTCATATTTTGCTAAACCCACTTTTATTAGTTTGTGGTACATTTATTTGTGTATTTATTTGTGGACCCTAACAGTTCAAAAAGTTTGAATTTGAACCCTCCAGGTGCTGCAAAGCTTTCTTTATATTCATTTTTGGCAAAAATCGAGTGGATTTCTACAACCTGTTTTAATTCCTTCTTAATTTGTTACATCTATAACTAGCTACGTCATGACATTTGCACATATAAAGTTAAGACTTCCGACAAACATTTCTCCGAATATGCCATAATTGTTCATCAGCAGCAGCAGTTGAAGTAAAAACTGAAAATATTTCCAAACTTTGAGCGGGTACCTAAAATGTTCAGTTGTTGTAAATGTAAATGCAAGGTCGTAAATTTTATTAGTGACATCTTGAAATGCGTATTAAAAAATCATAAATTCAGCTTCCGTAAACCTGCAGATGCATTGAGCTTACATACAATGATAATCTAAGGCTATACTGATGTAATTCAAAGTATTCAAAATACAGTGCTAACTTTGAGTACCCTAACAGAATATAAGCATAATTCACATTTAAGGGCCTATATTCAGTCATCCGTTCTGAATTGCTTTTCAGAAGCAGCCCTGAATACTACATTAATTAGTAATAAATGCAAAATCTCTGCTGTTTTTGGCTCTTTTGTATACTTTATATATTAGCCCAATGGTTTATGTCAGTCACACGATATGGAAAAAGAACACTACTCATGGGGGTGCGCATTAACATAATGCACAGATCATCCATAAAGATTAAAGAAAAAAGAAAAAACATCCCAAACAATTCAGTGATGCTTGTACTAAAATGTCTTTTGGGGTTTGTTTTGCATTTATTGTGTATTTTTTGCTGTAAATGACCTGCCTAGTTAAATAAAGGAGGTTAAATTTAAACAAACACACTGCTCCTAGGTGCACAGATAGCAAGCTTTGCTTTAAGCTGTGACACACAACACTGATAAGATGAACATGAAAAGATGAATGCGGAGGCCTTGACATGAAGGAGAGGTCAAAGCGACGTACTGCAGGCTTGAAGGAAAAGAAGAGGCGAGAAAACATGTTTTTATTGTTATCCGTTCGGGAAGTGTCCCAGTTCTGACAGTCATGTGAAGTTTTTGGTTTTACATCTCGTGCTGCAGCCTCACTGTTTACAAGACAAAAAGCCATCTGAGTTTAATTCAATGCAACATGAATGCCACTTACATTTATTCTCTAGTGGAATATGCATCTGCTGTGTTAACAAATTGCTCAAAGCTGCCTCGTCATGCAGCGGTGGAAAGGCCCGGACTGAGGCTAGATGTGGGCTTGTAAATGTCTTGTCAGCACTGCTTATTGTTGAGAGATGGTGGCTCAGTGGGTGCTGCATAGACAGCACTGCAAACACATAATGTATCTGCATCTCCTTTGGTCAAATGCTTCATTTTCTACTTTCTGTTTGACCATAAGCTTATTTATTTACTGTGTAAAAATGTAGACAGTTGAAATGGTCAAATAGTATAACTGGAATACTAAACTGCACTTTAGTATTGGTTTGTGTGTATGGGTGGTCACAAAATGAAGTTTCTCTTTTGACCAAGATTAAACAGATGATGGAAAACAAGGTCAAAATGCATTATTGTGTGCGAGTGTTCGTGTGTGTGTGTGTTCATGGGGGAGCAGTAGTGGGAGTTGGTTTCATTGTACCAGTTGCAGCTCATCAAGGCTTTCAAGTCAAGGCTGCAGCGTCTTCTGTAACAGTCTTTCTTTTTGTCCAGTAACTTAACCAGATACGGGAAGATAGAACTCAAAGCCTTCTTATAGGAACACGTGCATACGCTCAGATAAAGACACGCATACTTGTTGTGATTTACTACGCAATTGTGACAGTGATCTTATCTCTTACTTCTTTCTGTCTCACTCAGTTTCAGCCCTTTGGTTTTTTTTTTGTTTTTTTTTACACCCCCATCTTTTCACTATGTCTCATATGGTAAATCTGTACAGGTCTGTGAAGTTTTTATTGGTTTTTACTGTACTCATCCCCATGGTGGTCATTAAACTCGATGATTTAGCAGGGGTGTGTTGGAACATAAGATAAATACTTGCAGGGACTGTCTGGCCACGTAGGACAAAGGAGCAAAGGTGAGACCAGGGGTACATGACTGAAATATATTTTTGTATTATTGATTTTAATGTCGGTACTTCACCTTTTGACTTATTGAAGATAAATGCTATTTGCAGTTTAGAAAAATAGCGTCAGTTTTTTACTTATTTTATATTTACTTTTCCCAGATTTAAGATTTTCACCCTGCGGGAGAGGAATTTTTGCTTTTTAGATTGAGTGAGGGGATAAGAATGTTAAAGTGACGTTGAAGATGGAACAGAAAGAGCAAGTATGGACACATAGTCGCAGCTGTGTAGATGTGTGTCACAGAGAGATGAGTCAGATCCACAGTCGCATCATAGCAGAGATAGAGACCAACAGGGTGGAAGGCGGTGGGACAGATAAGTGTCTCTCTGATAAAGCTAAACTGGAGGACACCACAGAGTCTAAACATGTACCAGTGTCCATCCATGAAAGGCGCTCTGTTTAACACCTCAAGAATGTTTTTGTAGTGTTCATTCAGCAGTAATAAGGAAAAAAAAAAGCACTCATACTTAGCCTTGCAAGAAAAACAAATATCAAACAGTAATATTTTGTATCCGTAAATCACTGGGTTTCGTGGTTCTGGCGTTTATGATAATTCTGTCTTGGCCGTCCATGAAGGAAAGTTTCATACACACAAAGACCTGCTCAGTCACACAGTACATTAAGTATTTTCTGCAACTGCTTTGGATCATGTAATGTGAGTTTTGGTACCAGGTCAAGTGCTGCCAGGATTCACGGGAACTTTTGCTGAAGATTTTTGCAGCGTTTACCAAAAAGGTTCATCAGTAAATGTTCAGGTTAGATGTGGCATCTTCGAACCTGTCTGCCAAGGTGCTGCTCTTTAGCAGCCGAGTGTCTGTTCAAGATTGACCACGGTCTGTTAAGCTGGACGAGATTTTAACTCTGCAGTAAGTCACTCATCAAGGCTGTTATTGGTTGGATTGTGTTTTTAAAGTAGACTTTACTGACTGGTTCAGGGCGTGCATGGCAGAACAGCAACTATTTGCACTGTGGCTTTTCCACAGTAGGAAAAAGAGTGTACACCTACTAAGACTTACATCATCTTCAATTTGTTCCCCATAAGACATGAACGCATACTGCAGTGACTGATTCTCTGGAACCAAGTCAAGGTTGGACTTATTATCATTACTTTTAAGTTATGTCTCTGGAATGCAGGGTAATTATGCTGCAATACATGATACCCATGGCTGATTTAGAGCATGAAATATCTATTTAGTGGTTTATTTGTTGAATTATAGTGGATTTATACTGAGTGTTTTAGGTTGGTTACTGAAACTTGTGCATATTTCCAATAACCAAACATCTAATAGCATATTTCATTTAATGAATAGTTTCTTTCCCATTAGTCTTATGGTTTTAGTTACAGTAGTCATCATTGGTTTAATTTAAGATAAGATTTATTGGTGGGATTTCCCTTACTTTGACCTCATGTTATTTTCTAAAAGGCTATCGGAGTCCTTTACTATTAGCATTGGCAGCGTGACTTGTATGTAAAAGGATGAAGAACATAAATGAGACTATAAAAACACGTGATATTTAGACATTTTGTTGATCATATTTCATAAATATTGGCTGATAACTTCCTTCTCTGCTATTTGAGAGTGGTAAACAGTTTAGTTTCCTCACTTCCTTCTAAACATGTGTAACTCTGTCTAGGTTTAGTGTTAAAAGCAACCGTGACAAGGACTGGGCTTTTGTCCGGTGCCCTAACAGCAGAGAGGGTCGTTGTGGTCACGACCTTCTCCCCTTCACTTTCTGTATCCTGTGCCATCACTTCTTTTCTTTTTCGTCTTGGGAGGCAGTTTTGTCTGCTGTAAAGGTTCCCAGGCCCCTGCCGACAGGTCATTTAATGGTCATCTACCCAAACCATTGATGCTGAACCCTGAGGTTAACGTGGAACGCATCTCTTCCGGGTCTCCGTGGGTTCATCAGAGCTCACAGCCGTCAACAAGTAGACACAAAGACACGCACCTCACAAAAAAAGAACACTAGATCAGAAGTAAAAATGTTCAGCACTCCCCATGAACACTAATTTACTGTACGATGTGACTTTCTCAGACACTTTAATATAATTCAGTCTATAAATATACCTTGACATCTTCATGCCCACCCACATCCTACAGTACCCCCTCCCCACCTCCACTCTATTAGTTCCTCAGCATTCCCAGACCAGAATATTGAGTGTCTGAGGTCTCCTGCTAGTTTATTATCAGCGACCTTGCTGCTTTACAGCTCAGCCAGTCTGGACTGATTTACCACACATTTATATGTCTTTGAGACTGTTTGTTTGTGCGAGCATGAGAATATGTCATTTTAAAGACGGTTCCCTATGTATCATGTTCATCTGGAATACGTACGACTGTGTGTTCTGTGTAATCATCTTTTCAACCAGTTGAAACCATGGTTTTGCCGTTTCTCTGTCTCTTCTTGTAAAAATAAAGATTGGGGTTTTCATTCTCTTGTCAACATTATGCAAAACAGATGCAGTGTCCATCATGTGGTAAGTGCAAAAATTGTCTTGAGATGTGTTTAAGTGATTATTAGGGGTAAGTATGGGGTTGTTTTTCTATACATACTTGGTATTTTGTGAAGATCTGATATGTGGTTGAGGCAGCATGGACTGTCTTGGTGTGGGCTCCTCTGCAGAGAAGGATTAGTTGAGAGATGCTGACTAGAGCTGCTCGTTTCAGTGTGAAGATGGAGTTTTACTGATGACAAGTTGGAATGGTAATGAAGCGTTATTCAGTTTCTTGAGAACAGAAGGGAAATAACTGCTGAAGCTGTTGCATTTTTCCTCTTTGGCAACTTTACGTGTGGTTGTATGTGGAATTGGAAGTGTGTGGGGGGTGTCAGGGGGGTCGCCGCAGACCTGTTGACACGGGATTCAGTTTAATTAAATCTTGAGTATGCGTCTTTGCATGTGCACGTGTGGTTCTATGTGTCAATGTGTGTGTATTTATGCGGCCGCCAGAAGACGAGGCCTGGTGAAGCGAGGAGAGAGGGGAGAGCAGCAGCTTGGCAGCCCATCTGAGAGCCTCGTCACTGGGGCTCAGACGAGGCCACAGCTGGCCCCTCAACCAACAATCCTGGCTTTTCTTCCCCTCTCAGGAACGCAGCGCGTCAACTCTAATTCCCTTCTAATGAACTGGCTACTGAAGGTAGCTAGGCAGGCAGACCCGGTGCACGTATTAAACACACACACTCAAACACATTGCTAAAGCAAGTTGCCCTTTAGCATATATTGGAGCGCTCAGCAGGGTGATTATGCAGTTGGATTTAAACGCCTGCTGAGCATCCTTAAACTCATCTTGATGGACATTTTTTTGTAGAAGAGCCAAGGATTATCTCCTCTGAAAAATGAATACCAGGAGATCTTTGGAAAAAAAAAAAATCCTGAAATGATTTAACAGTAGTTTAGCTTCTGTGGTGCAGCCTCTGGGTTTCTGATGCTGCTACTGTAAACATTTATACACATTCAGACAGCAACAGTGCAGAGGTCTGATTACTCTGTAGGCTTATGAGTTTATAGCAGTGACAGAGTTCATGAGTTGTGATATACTGTTTATTTGCTTGTTTTGCCACATTTTGCAGGATTTTGCTGCAATGCTTTAAAGGTCAGAGACAGTAATATATCAGCTGGAGTCTTCTGATGTTATTCTTTCACATACTTATAGGACACTAGAAACCAAACCAGGATTTACCACACCAGAGACAGTTTCAAGAACCTGTGTTGCTTTGTTATGAATCCCATTTAATCATCAGTGGATTATTCCAGACCAGTCCTTCCATTGTTAGCCCAATGTGCACACCCATGGACCTGCAGTGTAAGTGTGCTTAAAACCATTAGCTGTGTCTAACTCCCTTATATAAGAGTAATAACACTGAAACAGCATGTGTGTTCTATCAGAGCAAACAATAACGACAGGAAGAAAGAGTAAATGGATATCATGCTGGTCATATGAACTGATTTTATTGCTGTAACCAATGTGCTATGTTAATGTGAATTCATGTATTAGGTAAGAGACAGAGCAGTCACCAGAGTTTCAAGACGAGCTTGAAAAGACTTTCCTGCTATAGTCGATTCTACTGTAATAACTAGTAATAGTCCGGATGTATAAAGTAAAGGCTAAATGTTGTCAGACTTGATTAAATGTTCCAGTCACAACTGACACAAAGAAGAGAGCAGAAAAATAGTTTCTGTTTTGTACTTTTATCATCTTGTATTAGCCGTTTCCTCTTTCATCTCTGATAGGAACACACACATAAACCCTAAAGAAGTAAATAGATTCAAAATTACAGGGAGTAAATAAAGCAGCCAGTTTTATCCACATTCCTGCTTGTCTCTCCATCACCACTTTAGATTCCAAGAAAAACCCTATGATGAATATTTTTGTCAACCACAGTTTTATAATAAATCGCCTCACCAGAATCCTGGATTTAACAACTACCACAGTTAAAAACTACAGCCTCTGATGTCATATTTTGAACATATATAACCCCAGATCCCAAAATATTGAGTTACTTGAGAACTTTTCCTAGTAAGACTTTTGCTGTCATCGAATTTGATGTAGGATCAGTTTATCGACCTCCTGGTTTTTTGGCAAAGACTGTGGAGCCACATTGAAAATCAGCGACTCAACGCTCCCTGCAACACGTTTGCTGTTTTTGCCGTGCCGTGCCCCGAGTGTCCTTTGCGACCCCATGAGATAATCCAAACAATCTTTTACGACCTCCACAGCTCTAGTTTCAGCCGCGTTGCCTGTGGCCGTAGGACAGTAGGGGCCGGCTTAGACAGCTGCTGGACGAGCTGCAGGCCCACAGTTAGTGGAGGCAGGCGGCCTGATAAAGCAGAATGATTGAGTTCACAGTTCAGCAGACACTTCACCTTCAGAGATAGAGCTGCACCACCCGCTCATTCACTCCCACTGTTTGGAATGACATAACCAAAGGACTGATAAAGAGGAGCAGTGGGTGGACAACTGAAAGGAAAAATAGTATGAGCCACTCAATAAGGCC
>JAPTYQ010000029.1:21511237-21522982 GCA_029814465.1 Ostorhinchus cyanosoma
ACGGTGCCTGGGGGGATGACCACCCAGGACAGGGGATCATGGGACCCTCCTGTGGAGAGGTTCAGGACCCCCCCGGTCACCTCGTTCTCCACCTCATCGCCCCGACCCTTCTTGGCTAACTGGCTCTGGGCCCTGCGTTCAGATGCAGCTCCGAGTATGGGCATCATGGGTAGGCCCAGGGCGGAGGAAGGGAACGCGGGGGACAGCAGAGGGGACTTTGCCAGGCCCAGTGGGGAGCCGTTAAAAGACAGGATGGGTGTCCCTCCCAGGCTGCCAGGAGGGGAGCCTGGGCAACCCAATGTGCTGAGGTCCAGAGGGCGAGGGCTGAGGGGCGACAGGGGCAAGGAACCGCCCAGACTCTGCAGAGCGTGACCTCCGAGGAGAGCCGCCGCCGCTCCGGGGATGATAATATGGGCTCCGCTCACATAGGACATTTCTGAATCCTTCCCCCCTCCACTAGCAAGACCTCCGCTTTGACTCCCCTTCAGCAAGGAGCCCACCCCACCTGGAGATCCCTGTTCTTGAGCCACAAAGTGCCCGTGGGCTTTGATGTGCTTACGTAGAGAGCTGGGGTCTGTGTAGCGCTTCAGGCAGCCCACCATCTTGCAGTAGTAGGGCTTGTCCACATAGTGTGTGCGCGTGTGTTTGAAGCGGTCACTGGAGTTGGAGTAACGCTTGTTGCAACCCTCATAAGGACAGATATAGGGCTTTTCACCTGCAGGTACAGACAGGATCCAGATGTCACTGTTTACAAGTTTAAAGCTTTGAATACATTCTCATTTTTAAAGAATCACATGGTATAGGTTCCATATCATATCCTGTTGAGACCCAGCAATGCATTTTTATCCTCTGTAAGCGACAAGAATTTCACAGTTTTACTAAAGAAAAAAAAATGCTGTCCACTCCAAAGAACATTCCATTAAAAAAATGCACAAATCAATTCTGCAATGTAAAGAAACAAAAAACAAAACTTGTACTTTCCTAGGTCTCAGGAGGATATAAAGCTCTGGAAACCAAAAAAAAAAAAAAAAGACATAAATTCATATATAAATTTCCAAACTTGGGGCTAAACTTAAAACATCTTGAATATAATCTAGATAAAGATACAGTCAAAAGAAACCAAACACTAGCTGCTTGCATTTTTGTGGCATAAAGTATCAAAAAGCAAAGTCAAGACATGGGGATAAGCCTGCGATGATGCATGAAATACGAGTTATTCCACCAACTATTGATTTCTGATCTTTTTCCAAGTCAGAGCATTAGTAGTGTTTAAAAATGAATATGAACCCCTGAAACACGCATATTTTGTGCACCTAAATGTCACAAATTACAATATTTTTATTTACACAAGTAAGCGTAGTAAATTAAAATGCCCATCTTACTCAAACACACACCAGTATGTTTTGTTTTGTTTTTTTTGTCCACAGCTGTATTTGTCATTTGAGGTGTGTGGAGCTAAATCACTGACCTGTATGTGAGCGGTTGTGTATCTTGAGGTTCTCCAGGCGTGAGAAGCTCTTGTTGCAGGTCGGACAGCGATGGGGCTTCTCGTTAGTGTGAGTACGGATGTGGATGAGCATCTTGTACCTAAATCCACAACACACACACACACAC
Source organism: Ostorhinchus cyanosoma (assembly GCA_029814465.1). NCBI lineage: Eukaryota > Metazoa > Chordata > Actinopteri > Kurtiformes > Apogonidae > Ostorhinchus > Ostorhinchus cyanosoma. The sequence goes on from JAPTYQ010000029.1 coordinate 21,512,852, forward strand.
ACACGGAAACACATTCACATCTGTAACCTCTTGTGTTCTACTCTCATATATTCACCTTTTAAGCTACCTCTGTTCTCTCACCTGGCATTGAACCCCCTCCCTTTGCGAGCACAGCCTTCCCAGTGGCAGCAGTACCCAGAATCCTTTTCAGGTTTGACGTGAAAGTCGTTGACATGATCCACCAGGTCTTGCAGGGAGTCAAAGAGCAGATGGCACTAGGGGAGGGAAGACTCAGACTTAGACTTTATTTGTCATTACATCCTCATACATGACATTATACGTCAACAATTTAATTTCGATGCAGTTCAAGGCAGCAGCAATAAATACCGGCACTATATATACAAGAATAGATAGAATAAATATGCATATTAAAAAATTGTGTGTGAGTATAAAAACTCATAAAAAAACCCAGCTGTATTGCAGATTGGAACAGTCATGTGGGGGGGGGGTATTAAGTTGAGTTCAGCAGTCTTATGGCGTGTGGAATTAAACTGTTTCTGAACCTGGCTGTTCTGCTACGAAGGCTACGGAGCCTCCTTTTTAAGTATAAGAAATGACGTTGGCCTAATCTTTACTAGAATCATAGAGTGCGTTTGCGTTTAAAGTCTCACCTTTTTCCAGCGGCAGGCCAGCTGTTCGTCTGCTGAGAGGTCAGGAGAGGCTCTCTTGTCATTCGTCTGGCCAATAAACATAGAGGATGGCAGGTGAAGCCCCGTCCCAGCTCCGATTGGCACAAAGAACTGAAAGGCCTGTGAGATGTGAGAATTCTGGGGAAACATGAAAAACAAAAAAAAGACCAATGGATCATGAGCCTTACAGCACATACTGCCACTGAATTCAAGTCTACGGTCATGTCAGCCTAAGAACCAGACAAATCTGAGTGCTCATTTTTAGTTTAATAATTCATATGACCTTCCTCCCACTCGGTCAAGTTCAGGTCAAGCCAATCTCAACCATTTATCTGATACAGGGCAGAATGCTGCTGCTGATGCACACCAGGCTTTTGAACCCAATTAGCTAGGGTATTTTTACTAAAAAATAAGGAAAGAAATGTACATAATGGGGTGATATGTAGTACTGATGTTCCAAATTCTCAACAACAGGAAGAGGTTTTGTACCAGAACACACTTCCAGCTACCAAAAACCAGCAACTAATCAATGCTATGTGTCCACAGATAACACACTTCTGTATTAAGGTATCATCAAGTTATACTTTGATAATAACACTAACGCATAACTTTATTCCTCCGTAAGTCTCATGGCAACAATGTGATTTCAGCATCAAACTCCATTCTTTTCATTTACAGCCGCGTCCAGTGTTGAAAATAACATTGCTTCTTGCTTTTATCACTCTGTAAATTTGACTCAAAAAGTTGTTTTCTCAGTCATTCTCATTCCATCTTATCACATTCTGAAAGTTCGGTCAAAGGCCTTGTGGTGTTTTCCTTATCATGAGACCAGCAGAGTGACTCACTACTCCCTCTAGTGGTCACATGACCATGCCAGACTGTGGGTGTGAAGAAATTAAGTTCGTATCTTTACAATATATAACAAAAAAATATGTAAATATTTAATTTAATTTTTAATTCTGATTATTTATCTAAATATTCATAAAAATATAAAATGTCTTATTTTTATCCATATTTTCATCGTTTCCACTCATTTGTCTTTTTCTCTGCACTTGCTTGTTGTATTTTCGCTGCTGCTTACTGAAAGTTCCCCACGGTGGGATCAATAAAATCTTATCTTTACAAAACACAGGTATCTTTGGCATAGCTTAAGAAGTCTTTATTTTAAACACTCTAATGATAATTTTAGGTTGTTTTTTTATTATTTGAAAGTGTCAGTACAACACATAGCCCCTTAAGAGTTGTTAAGAAAGATTTTTTTTTTCTCTCATTTCGTTAAGGTTTAAAATTTTGTCTATTTTATGCTTTATCGCTCTGATTGGATGTAGTTTTATCCAATTGCACTAAGAGGCATTTTGGTTCTTGCCCGATAAAACACCCCTTAAAATTTGAAAATAAACAGAGGGATTCCAGACTAATTCTCAATTAGGAATTACTCTGCTCATTTAAGAATTAGTCAGGTGATACTACTATAGTGTCATCATGTTATAAATTAAATGAACTACACTGGGCCCCAAATTTGCAACAGTGCAAGACAGATAAAAAACAACTATTTATGGGGATGGAATAATAAAGAATAGAAAGTATTAAAAAAAAACAGAACCCTGTCTGAGTACATAACTGCAGATCTTTACACTTTTCTGTCATGTATTACTACTTATTTCTCCAGATATAAACTTCTAGACATCCACAGTCCTCTACAAAAACCTCTCTACATCCTTGAGCTTGGCATGAGAGCTGTAAGATCCACTAAACCTCTGCTAGGGCTCAGAGCGCTGCTACACTAGCTTACACACACACATACACACTCAAGACACACACAGTGCAACATAGCTCAAGCAGAAAATATAGTGAGGTCTTGATGAAAAGTTGAATTTAGAATAAGGGATATGTAAGTCCGTGCTCTCCTGTGAGCTGACAGCCGGAAAGACGAAAAATGTCTGAAATGTGAATGTGACAAATTTCATAAAACAAGGCCAATTCCCTGTTCTGAGCTCTGCCTCTGCACGCAAAATATGTGAGGAGATGTGTGAGATGCTGTAGGCGAGAGAGCATGTGAGTGTGTGCATGTCTTCTATAAGAGACGCTGGAGTGCATGAGGTGTTATAAGTGTGTGTGTGTGTGGTACCGAGTAAGAGTGAGAGGGTGTATCATGCACATGTATATGGGAAAGTGTAAACTGTGTGCGACGCTGTTTAATGTGCAGTTACAGCCGGGTGGTGGGGTCAGGGGGGCTATCTGAGTCGGACACAGGGCAGCTGAATGGTCCCAGCCAGCGCGTCTCAATTCAATTGGGAGGGAATTGAATTAGGCGGCGTGAGGTCTGCATGGCTGTACCTTGTCTTAAATCCGATTATACATGTACACACACACACACACATGTCATGCCAGCGAGGCCACTGAGTACAAGCTGTTGGGGACACAAGAGGTGTTTGATAAGAACCAACCCCACACCCGCCTGTTCGACTTTCTCTGTCTCACAAATGATTCCAAACCCCTCGCATGGCCTTATTTCCTGATGGAGAGTGTGACACAACCCGATGTTGTTCTTGATTTGCTGACCCCAGCAGGATGAGTCACACTCTGCTGTCGACAGGAAAGTGTGGGCCACTCATTACAGCACTGAAAAGCAGTGTTTATTCTTTTAACAAACTCTGAGGTGAACAAACAGGAAGGCGGAGAAACAGGGGGTATGAGCGGGCAAGGTGAATGCTCATGAAATTTAAGTCAAAACACTAACAAAATTACAAAAACTGAAGTATGAAAAACAAGATTTGAAAAAAAGAATTGTATTGTATCTACCTGAAATAAATGAGAATTAGTTTCTCTCAGTTTACTTAAAACTATTAACGAACTAAAACACACTGACTGACACAAGAGTTGCTTTTTGTGATTAGCTCTTTCTTTTATTAAACCACTGATAATGAGCGGTTTCCCTCCTGTTTGTCAGCTGAATAGTCTGGGAATCCCCACTATTAAATAATGTAAAAATCAGCTCCAGGGCTTCATCCTTGGTCTGTGCCCTACCCTTCGACAATTTATCATGAAGATAATTTCAGTAGCTTTTCTGTTTTCCAGCTGACAGATAATTAAAAAATGCAATATTATTACTTTGATGAAGGTGTGTAATTAAGTTTAATATACTCACCCCTGAGGGGATGTAATTGCCATTGGTCATTTCTGGAGAGCTGGGAGTGTGGCGAGAGGAAGGTGACATGCTCAGGTCCACAGCAGGGGGCGTGGGGGTGTCTGTTCGATCCTGAGGTACCACCTGCACACCTGACACACCCGCAGACACACATCTGGTCAAATAATCTCTCACCTGGAGGATCTGGTTTAAGGAAACCGCTCCGTCCCAATCCCATTCTGATTGTTGTTTGTTTACTTACCTGTGTGTGGAGACGCTGGAGAGGCGGGCTCTATAACTGCAGTACCGTCATCTGTCATGCGGAGCTGGCGAGCACGTTTGGGGTGCAGTGGGGAGAGGGGGGGCGAGCATGCACCTCTGTCCCTCCCACTGACCCGCCGAGGGAGCTTCAAGTCTAGGGGCTCGTCCAAAGACAGCATGACCGCAACCCGCCGACCTCCCACCTGCACAAACATCCAGTCACAGAGGGGTACGATGAGACAACACAGGACGGCTTGGTTTTCCTATGAAACACTGCATTCTAAAGTTAAAATAAGCTGCTGCAGAAGATAAATTCTTACATCTGCAATATTTCCCACATATATGTCGAGTGTCTCACATTCCTTCAACCCACTGGGTAAGAAGTAACCTCCATCGATGGTAAACTGACCACAATTGTAAACTGAAACACTGAGTAAGCCGGGGAAAAATAAACACACACATACACGCTGGGTTCTGCATGACCCCCTCCTCTTTTTTCCATTCTGACCTTTACACACACAATCTTCCTGAGGAATGTCTACAATCCAATCCAGATGGTCACTCTCACCAGCAGACTCTTTCACTCCACCCACTGGCCAGTCACTGGCCTTTCCATCAAGTCACATAACCACCCCCCCCCAGCCCGTCCCGACCCCTACAGTGTGCACCTTCAGACCCCACGGACCTTTAAGACCCACCAGCAAAGCCCCAGGCCATCGCGTCCAGCTGCGCCCACTCCACCTCTACCTCCTCCCTCTTCTAAGCACACTGACCTCTGGACCCAGCCTGAGGGTTCAGGGCAGGATGTAACTGTCATCTGAGTTCCACTTCTCTTACTCAGCCTCCAGACTGACCCTGTATCACCTTATTCAGGGAAGACTTTTAGAATAAAAAAAAAACCTTAATGTATTCAAAGAAGTAGTGAAGTCATATATTTAAATATAATCCAGTGCATTGGTAGTACTGTTAAGTTATCCTCTGATGACATTGGGAAATAACATAAGATATCCCTGTATGTATGATACAGTGAAAATCTGCAAAGTGCAATAACAGTAATGAGACTTGTGATGAATATATAAATTAACTTTGCAAACAAATTGACACCAATTAATCCACAGGTAGTTGACAGCTAGATGGGACTTAATCTGATATTTTTTCAAGCATAGATATTCAGTTTTTTATTTTACTTGCTGTCTGTCTGTTTGTAAATTAACTGAAATTATCTGCATGCTGGGTGTGAATGCACGGTGCATATGTAAATACAAGTTTTCATTATTCATTGCTTTCTGGACAGTCAAATGCTTTGTGCTTTTTTCGCATGATCATACTGCAATGATGATGGCAAGCGAAATAGCATGGGAACATGGGAGTTTGAATTCACCACCACCGACAAAAATCTATCGGATGTGATTCAGACAGAAATGATTTTTGACAGATAAATTCGATTATCCATACGTTCAGTGATGTATATGCATGTCTACAAGAATACTGTGCTGCAAAGCATGCAAATGGTAATTTCTGTGTTTGTTTTTATTTGAACCAAACTGCTGTGTTTTCCCTGTAGTTTGCTCTTCAGGGGTATGACTCAGCTGACCAGCAACCATAAAAAACAGGACATTGAATCAGATTAAGGACTTCTCCAAAACGGAAGATTTTTGGAAATGTAAGCGCACAAGTCAGCCAACTCTTTCACATAGTGCTAGGGTTTGTAAGGTATTTGCATGCAGAAAGGTTACATATTATTTATTTAAGATTACTGCAGCACAGACTTTTATATAAACCACATTTTTTCAACTGAAATGTAAATATCTGATTCATCCAGTATTTATTGCTTCACACACAGGCGGTGCTCGTACAGTACTGCTGGTTTATAGCCAAGCTCTCCATCCAACTCATGTTAGGGTTCACTGCTCCTTCTCACCAGGCTCACATACACACTCACACATCTCACATCAAAGCATTTTCTATCTCCACACACAGTGGCAGGATGTCCTATATTCCTGCTTTGAGTCCATACACACCGCTCCCACCATGCATGAGCCATAGTGTGCACATTATACACGGCCCTACTTATCATACACACTAGTAATTAATCACACTGTAATTTCAACAAATTTATCCTTCCTTCCTTTCCCTCACATACATGCCAACACACACACAGTAGCCAGGGGGGTAGTGAATGGTGGGCTTTGAGAGCGACTGGCTAGGGGCCACATGAGAAGCCCTTGTGTCTGGGAGGCACGGAGCAGTGAGGTCACCAGGTTCACCAGTCCAACGAGGGATGGCCAACAACTCAAACACACACTCACGCACAACCAGAAGGGGCTGGGTAGTGTGTGGGGGTGGGTTACAGATTCAATCATCCAGAGATAAGAGATGAAGATGCACACGTACTGATACAAACAGAACATACTGTATGTACACGCACACAGAGCAGCATTATACCGCAATCAGTCATCTCAGTGTATCGTGCATATGTGTATTCATTCAGACTCAGATCTTTGAACAATTAACCTTTATCTGATTGTAACCGGCACATGACCCACACATCTAAAATGTCAGCTATATCCAAAAACAGACAGGAAAAAAAAAAAAAAGTGCTGCATGCTCGGACAAGATTTATTTTAAGAACTCGCAGACAGAAATGCCAACCCTAACAAGCTGCAGCCAGTCAATGAAAAGATGCACCACTCCTTCAGCTTTATTAGGATTTACTAAAACAGCATTATGAGTATTATTTAACTAAATTTAGCATGTAACAGGGGATAATATAAACCTGACAGGATCTCTTTTGAACTTTCGAATATCCTTTATTTGTTAAATATATTCAGTTTCATCTGCATCCACATAAGTAGTGTAGATTATACCTCGGCACGTACTGTACCGACTCCATCCACTCTGGTCAAATTAGTAATGATAAAGGAGGATAAGTGGCGGTTGCTTTAATGAGTTTGTTATGTGGGCAAACATTGTCATTAGCTGCGAAAATGAACATGTTAAGATCAGAGCGGATATGATCCTCATTTAGAATAAGCTGCGGTTAATACCACATTTCTCTGTCTCCTTCTCTTCCCTCTAAACTGGGTGGGTCGGACTAACTTACTGTAACTCCTGCCACACAGACTGCCAAGAGTTTGGGCTTTATTGTTTGGCTTAAGTAGCAGAAAATCGCCTGTCATCCACTTTAAACGAGTAAACCCCTTATCCCGAGGCACAGACCAGGAATCAGCTTAACCTTTCTACAAACCCTGCTCCCTTCCACTGGGGGGACAAATCGAAAAACTGACCTCACATAAGTGTTATAATGCACTATTATAGAGACACTGCGGTATGGAACTTCTGACTCCATATTAATGTGCTGCTGGCACCTCTAAACATATGATTGGTCCCTTCCTGACACTGAATCCATACAAACACAAAGACAATACAAGGGTCTTTGCCAGAGGCCCTTCTCAGGCAGCTGCTCCACATGCAAACTATTACTATAGCTACATAATGGACTGTATAGCTCATCTTTTCCAATTTATTAAACAGGCTTTCGTAGCTCTTCCACTGCAGCTCAAACAACAGGCAGTCTCATGAAAATGTCTCAATTCCCCAACAAAATGTTAAGCATTGTTCTCATAATTCAGCTTATTGAATGATGCATGTATAGAAAGGCCTGTTTAGATTTGCTGTTCCCAATTATACATGTTCCATTTGAGAACGTAATCCTGTGTGAATACAGCTGGGATCGGAATAAACAATTCAACTGTTTATAATATACAAGCTTACAGCATTTTATTTAATAAAGAAAGAGTTAAAATAATTATTATATTAATCAGTGAATCAGTCAGTGATTAATATACCAATATACTCTGGCATTTGCACTGAAATACCAAAATAAGTTGCTAATTGTGCAAAAATGCAATGTGTAACAACACTGATGGGTAAGGACCATGGCTCCGACATGGAGCCAATGCAGAAGTGACTGGGGTTTACTCAAACATTGGTTCCCATAGACTCTGAACTTGTCTCTTCAAATACCAAATCAGTATATTTTTTTCTTCCAAAGACTCATTGTAGTGTCATCTGTTTTATTTCAACCCTACATTTAACAGTTTTCATCTAACAAGACTGTAAAATCACTGTGTTACACAACGTTTGATACAGTTTACCATTTACAGCTAAATTGCGAAATATTGATGTAAAAACAGCAGTTCAGAAAACACATTTTTTCCATTCAATATTTACAATATACTAATTACTTACTTATTAATTACAATATACCAATTATTTCAATATTTAATTGTTTATTGCAGTCTATGCCTGCAATAAATAATCAAATATTAAAGTATCCACATTAAAAATGCAAGTCCTACATCTTTGCTATATATAGGTACACTACTAACATAGAGCCCTAGCACTGGGACACTTTCACTCTCCTGTCTTTCCTCAGCTATCATGGCAGCAAATACAAATGGGTCAGTTAATCAGCTCCAAAAATACATTTAAAAACCAATCATTATCTCCAGAGGTTGGTGCTGATAGTGGCTGATAAGTAATGTTAGTCATCCAAACTGAAAATACTGACTTCAAACATGAACAAAAGCTCAAAAATTGGTCCCACCTAGAATTCAGTTCCATAATTTTTTTTTTAATCGATTACTTTGACTTCAATGATTGTTTGATGCATTTCGGTATCTATTGCTTTAACTTAGATCTTCAGCTCAACAATTATGTGGTTTCTACTACACGTTTTCAGACATGTATAATGCGTTTTCACTGTTAAAGTGTTGGGGGGGGGGCAGAAGCAGAGATGATATCAGCTGGTTAATCCGCTAAGTGCTTTTTCCTGTTCCAAACTATCATTATTGTATCAGCCTCTAAAAATACATTGAGTTGACCTCTACTAGGTAACATCCCGACTGGATCCAAATTGACACCAATTAGACTCTGCGTAACTGACAACTAGCCGGGGCTTCATCTGATTGGCCAAATGCTCCAAATATATGGCTCATGCATCCAGAGATCCATCTGATAGACCTGATAGATTGTGATGTTCATTGTGCGATGGTGAGGAAATAAAAACTTTCAGTCAGCACTATGTATAATGAAATCTCTCAAACTTCTGTTTAACTGAGCAGGTCGGTACCCGCCGAGACAGTCCATTCCTCACTAATGTGATCCCTGGGGAGTTCAATAGTACAGCTCCCACTGCTAGAGTTTACCTCAGTCCACCCTCATGATTATTTCTCTGGAGCATTTACTGCCTGAAAGTGACTCTTGGTGTGTGAATGTTGGACTGAAGCTACACGATCTCGACTATAATATTCCAGTCAAACATCACGGGGAGTGAGGTAAAAACAAGGGGAACCAAGAGGAGGCGCCAGGAGAGAAAGGACAAGGAGTGTGTCTGCGTGATATGCGAATTTGTGTGTAAAGTTCAGTGGCGGGTGGCTGTGAAGTTTGGGGAAGGGGTGTTGGCCGGCCCCCATGCAGACTTCCTTGCTTGAACCATGGGGTCGACAGTCTCTCTGAAAGGCAGCATTGTCCCTTCTGTGGGCCCTCTCTCCCTCTGTAGCAGAGTAAATACAGGCAACGGCAGCTGAACGGGAGAGAGAGGAGAGATGACCGAGGGGGCCACAGTGAGGATAAACCAGGGTGAGGAGGAAGTGGAGGAGGAAGAGGAGTCCTGAAAGAGAGGTTTGTGCGTGTCCTCTTTAGCAATCTCAGTCACCTATAACCCTTTCCCACCCCTGTCTTACATCTACGCCCTTGCCTTAAGTGAGGAGTGTGTGTGTTTGGGGTGAACGTCAGTGTGGGAGAGCTAAGAGTTGGGTAAAACAGCACAAGGAGGGGGCATCGGGTTAAAGGGAGGCGATGTGTTTCAACACCTCTGGGCTCACACGGATCAGCTCTGACCTTCGACCTCGCTCCGACCGAATGATCTTTAACCTGATCTGATGTGATGAGATCTGCACCGAAGCGGATCGCGTTTCAGCTGCTTAGTCCGCTCGGTGTGATGGTGCAAAAGTAATAGCCAATCAAAAGCGTCTGATATTATCCGAACTATGATGTATAAAGTGATTATGTTACAGGATGTGAATCGTATTGTGTGATATTTTGTTTTAT
>JAPTYQ010000029.1:21540199-21552799 GCA_029814465.1 Ostorhinchus cyanosoma
TCTATCTATCTATCTATCTATCTATCTATCTATCTATCTATCTATCTATCTATCTATCTATCTATCTATCTATCACTTTTGTCATTTGTTTTCCAATTCACCATATTAGAGGAATATATACTTCAAACTTAAAATTTTGATAAAAAAAAAAAAAAGTAGACCAGTGCAAAAAAGAATAAATCACAATAATTTCAAAAGAAAAGGTAAAAACATTTTATTCCAACTTCATGGACAACAGTGTGTTTTTATCTTGTCACATCCAGCTTTATTAGTTCATTTTATTTTTGAGTGTTTACGTTGGTACATTTATGTTCATGTTCTTGTTGTTTCTAATTTGCTTTTAATGAAGTATTGCTAGTATTGCCAAGAATGTGAAATATTTAGCTTTTTTACATTAAATATCTGTCTTAATTGGAAACTGCATAATGCAACAGGTTTTTGAGATACATTTTTACGATTATTTGAATTTATTTATTTATTTTTTTAATGTCCTTTGCAATTGACAGCATATTTTTTAAGTAAAACTGTCAAACTTTTGTCCCCTACAGAGGACAAAAATGCATTGCTGGGTCTCAGGAGGTTAAGTATAAAATCACTGAGGAAAACGAAGTTGAGACAGATATGTTTTTGTTGTTGTATAATTAGAATGCTCGATGCTGTGCACATTTAACTGAATGTAATCAGCGTATCAGGTGAAAAGGATAAACAAAAAAAATAAGCTTTTACTTCCTTTTTATGGTTTTTATGTTTATTATAATTATTGTACTATGTGCGATGATTAAATGCACAAACCAAAATAATCAATTCATTCCTTCCTTCATTCAAATCCCCCATCCTTTATCCCATCATGGCCTTCATCAGTGTCTCATGTAAACGCCTGCAGACCGTAACAAAGGTACTGCTGGTGCTTTCCACACTTCCGGGTGAGGGAAAAAAAATTTTCACTGCTCCCTTTCTGTGGTGGGAGAAAATCACTGCAATCTGCGCCTTTTAGTCTCCTTTAATCATGCTTTTATGTCAAATAATATACTTATCGTCCTGTATTGTGAGTGTTACACCCCTAACTGTGCGCACACGGTCCGCTGTGTTGTGCGTCAGCCGGAGTCTGTCCCTAAAAGCCCTCCCCGGTGCGCTGTTGCTGTGCAGCTCTGCCAACTCGTCAGCTGATCTCTCTTGTTCGTTTATCGCAGCTGTTGGAGTGTCCGCCCCTATAGTAGTCCCTCTCTTTTCTTTATTTACTTTATCAGCCACAGCTGTCAGGATACAACACAGATCGTTTATTGTGCGTAAAATTGACCAAAGGAGTATGTTCATTTATATAATTTGACATCTGTTTCGTTTTTGTTTTTTTGTTTTTTTACTTCCCATTTTAAGTGTGTTCAGTGTTTAAACTGCACTTTACAAAAAATATATACACACTATATTAGCTTTAAAAACTGATTTCACCAGTGCATTTTCTCCACGATTCTTGCTTTTCTATTCAACACAACACTTGAACCTTTTAAGGATAATTTAACTTGTCTGTTTTGCAGTCCTCCCAATAATTTAAAAAAATCCTTTTTTGCATGCACATGTGAGTTTTTGCAGCCGATGTATATCTGCGCTAAATAGTTCTTTGTTTACATGCAGTGCCCTGTCTCTGCGGAAGGAGGCTTTTGGTAGTGCAGTGTGTGACTCCTACCAGCTGTTTCCCGCCTTGAAAGCCATCCGATCAGCTGCATACACACACACGTTCATGCAGAAGGAGAAAGCGAGGGGAGGGAGGGAGAAAGAGAGAGAGAGGTAGAGCGCCACACACAACGAGGGAACCCCATCAGCTGGAAGTCGAGTAACATTACAACTCTCAGCAGCCTGAAACTACTACATTACACAGACGAGGGATTTGGATCTTCTTTGAGGATTTAACTCACGTCGCATTACTGCATCTCGCTCCCTAACGTCATCATTTTCTTACAATCTACGGACACTATTTTTGCTTCTTTTTTTTGGGGAGGGGGGACCAAAACTGGCGAGAGGCGAGCATGGAGTATTTTATGGTACCAGCTCAGAAGGTGCCCTCTTTGCAACATTTCAGGAAAACGGAGAAAGAAGTCATCGGAGGTCTTTGTAGGTGTGTATACATGTGCTTTAATCCAGCCTGATGTGTGTATTAGAAGTCATCTGTTTAGAGTAACACGCACTTAGCGACGGCGCTGAGGCAACATGCTTGATGTGATCTGTTATTGTGTACACGACCCACTCACGGGAAGCTGCGGGCATTAATTATCATCACAGACCTTAATTCAATTGAACAAGTCATTACCGGGGTTTAAACGCTTGCATCACCCCAGCGAGTTATTTCCCACATTTGGCTGCGAAAACGATGTATTTTGTGGCTAACAAACATAAACCACGTGGTTGTGTGCACACCACGCTGCTACTCCGCTCCAGAGCGCGTCCCGGCTCTATTTATTCTCAAATTATCCCCCAACGGTCGCTTATGTGTGCTGTGATTTGCATAAGAAAAGAAAAGGTGATTCGAGCGGGTGTCATACACGGTGAAAGGGTCTATTTTTGACGCACACGTCGTGGGGGTTGCCGATTTCGCTCAGAGCCATCAGAAGTTATTGTGGGTAGTGCGGCCATGCTTGTGGCTTCAGCTAAAAGCGATGAGGGGTCTGGCATTTGTTTCCCCGTTTGTGGCGCCGCGTATGTTTTCAGTCGGCGTGAAAATGTACAGTTGTCTTTAAGAGTATCTGTGTTCGACGTGGTGGTAGTTTTACTGTGGTTTCTGTGCGTCTTGTCCGCGCTATAGAGCCCCTTCCACTGCGTCTTTTCATCCCGCACCTCTGCCATGCTGCCTGCCGCATTGTTGTAATGGCGGAGGACACGAAAAGTCTGCTTGGAACACGGTGGTGGTGTCGGGCCCTAAACACGACGACGGGGTTCTGTTCACACTTGAAATAAAACAGGATTCTCCCCCCTCGTGTCAGTAAAATAGATAGTTAAGTATTCGCCACGAGGCAGGAAAATTAAAAGTGTTGTTATTAATAAGGGGGTGTGTATGTCGCGGAAGGCCCGTCGATACGTCGTCCGCAGCCCCGTTTGAAGAGGGAGGCGGAGGGATCTGCCGCTGTGCAGCTGCTGAAAGTGGCACGGCAGTCTGGGAAATGTAGTTCTTTACTCATGTTCGTATGCCAGGTCTGCGGAGAATAAGCTACCTGTACGAGTAAATTCTGCCCGATCTGGCTCTAGTAAACTTAATGAACCTCTACAACACATGAATATATATATTTTTAGAAGTAGAAACAGTAAGGGCTTAATAGTTATAACGATAAAATGAGTGCCATCTGAGAGCCTATCAGCTTTAAACTACAGCCTTTGTTTTAAGGAATCAAATTAGAGCATGAAACGATTATTAGAAACATAAATAGATGACGAGAATAAGCATTAGTTGCAAACGTAACCCTTTCCCAGTCGTGGGGTTCAGGCTGGTTGTCAGTAGTTTGTTTCCATGTGATATGCTGAATCCCAGGACCGTTTTGTAATGTTTTGGCAGTGGATGTATTTGCTGGATGTGCCACTGCAATGTTGGTGTGTGCATGTGTGCGCACACTGCTTTTCTCATCTGTGTCTGCACAATTGTTCCCAGTGTTTGCACTGAGGCAGCTGAGTCAGTACAGATAAGCGCTTGGCTAGAAAGGGTCCCAGAGATACTGAGTGTGATATAAAGGATGTTAGGGAAGTTTCACTTAGAATTTTTCCTAAACTGGGTATGTCAACAGAATGGCAGTACAGCATTATTCCAATACTTAATAACATCTTTTGTCTGCTCATTGCAACATAATAATGTAATACACTGCAGTCATTTTAAAGTCTTACTACTCCATTCAGTGTTGGTTGGGACAGTTTTATTTGGCATTGCAGCTTATAGCCAGAATCTGCCGTTTTTAAGATGGTTCACTGTGTTTTATACCAGCAGTAGTCAATGATCAGTAATTAATAAAACAGTTATAATTACTTAATCTACACCAAAAACACCAATTCTATGTATAATAGGCATACTTTGAATTTTTGTTTACTTGTTTAGTTGTCATGTAATATTTAATAGAGTATTTAAAGGGTCAGTTCACATCAAATGTATTTTATTCTCATGAATCCCTGATGGTGTTTGCTCATGCAGTCTCATGTTATGAAAGTCATCTCTACAAACACTGTGAATATGGAAAGAAAAACAAAAAGCAATGCATCGTTGTGAAAACATACTGTTCATTTTTGTTTGGGCTGTATTTTGGATATATATATTAGCTTCAGTAAAAAGTAAAAAAAAAAAAAAAAAGCACATTTGTAGATTCCCAGGAAAGTTTTTGTCTCTATTCACAGTAGCTGTATCAGATCACAACACAGCTAGGATTTTGAAGCAACCGTCCAAACCAATTTTCTTCTTTTCATCTGAAAGAAATGAGAATAGAAAACATAGAATATTACCATTTGGGCTGATTAATATAAAACTGAATGATGGTCTGTCAGTGTTGGCATATATCTTACAGAGATGTTAACATGTCAGTTATTTATATATACCTTTCTTGTTCTTGATCTGTCATCAGATTAGCCAAACATTCTCAGTGAAATGAACAGTTTTAATTGTCTTATTTTCTCCATATGTCCGACTCACAGCTTTATCCTCTGTCCGTTATCATTCCCACAGTTTGGCCAACATTCCTCTTACACCAGAAACAGCCCGGGACCAAGAGAGGCGAATTCGTAGAGAGATTGCCAACAGCAATGAGCGTCGGCGTATGCAAAGCATCAATGCTGGATTCCAGTCACTTAAAACACTCATCCCACACAGTGATGGGGAGAAGCTCAGCAAGGTGGGTCACAAAACAGAGAGATTTGGATTTGGTGATGGGTTAGATGTAACTTCCCTCCAGGTTTCTGAGTGTCTGAATTCACTTTCATATCAGTTTTGTAATACTGGTGTTCTCCTCAGGCTGCCATCCTGCAACAGACAGCAGAGTATATTTTTACTTTGGAGCAGGAGAAGACACGGCTATTGCAGCAAAACAGTCAGCTCAAACGAATCATACAAGTAAAGTATCACCCCGTTGAACCTCTTAACACGACTGTCTATCAGTATCATCGCTGCAAGTGATTGTTTTTGAGGCACATTTCTAATTTTTAAATTTTATTTTTGTATGTGTTGCTCGGCAGGAGTTAAGTGGCTCCTCACCCAAGAGAAGGCGTGCAGAGGAGAAGGATGAAGGGATCGGCTCTCCAGACATCCTAGAGGAGGAGAAGACTGAAGATTTGAGGAGGGAGATGATCGAGCTGAGACAGCAGCTGGAAAAAGAGCGCTCCGTCAGGATGATGCTTGAAGACCAGGTAACGAAGACTGTATTCGCAGACGAACTTATATACTGATAAGGGATTTTATTTGTTATCCTTTTTTTTTTTTCACTCCTGCTTTATCTGTCCTGAATGTTAGAAATTTTAGTAAATAAGCTGATCTGGACTACATCCTATTATGTCAATGTGCAATAATCCAATGCTAATTTAAAACTTTTTATTTTAGAGCTGTATAAGTGTTTTAGGTTTGGGTATTTTTATTTCGGAATATTTTCTTACGTTGAATTAGGTTTTGTATTTCACTTTTAAATATATATTTGTACATATTTGGTTCGGTTTCCTCTGTTCTTGGAGTGTCTACGACTTGACAGTGTGCTGATACTTCCAGATGCGGTCCTTGGATGCCCAGTTGTATCCTGAGAAACTGAAGGCAATTGCACAACAACTGCAAGAGCAGCAAGCCCAAACACAGGGCCTGGTCCATCTGCAGCAGCAAAAGCAGCTGGAGAGGGACCTTACTCCAGCCCATAGCCCACAGGTTGGAAACATTTTCATATCAATGCAATAATAATATCAATGCAATTTTGACATCCAATAAATTCAGTGTCAGCTAAGTTCTTGAATCTAACAATCGGATAAATGTTTAGTTTCTACAAAAAAATGACAAACTGTAAGTCAGTTTGAGTCAGTTTTCCCCCAATGTATATTCTCACGTCTGCGTACTCTACATTTCATGGTATTCCAGTCAGTCATTTCCGAGCATATTGAATTTTAAAGCTGCCAGTGTTTGTGTCGATGTCACACTGACACAGTTGCACTTGACAGTCCCATCCATGTCCCGAGTTAGAGCTGTCAACAACTAAGACACATTTACAGTGTGTTAAATACGCAGCTCACACATCTTTCCGCTCTGCCTGTCTCCTGCCCCGACAGCAGCAGTGTCCTGTTTCTGCAGGCGAACCCTAAGTGAACATGATACCAAATCAATCGCCATGTGCTCGTCTGCCCATCCACTCCCACCGGCTGCTGGGCGCTGGAAGTCAAAGATGATTGAGACGCTTCAGATTAGCCCCAGCAACGTTGTGTGAATACCGAGTGGAGTGGTGCAATATGACCTCAAATCAATGTCACTTACTAACTTAGCTCAGCACCAATAAATTACTGGGAATAAACGCATAAACCTGCATGTAGTGGATTTGGTTTGAAGGATGCTTTTTGTCTCAACATTACAGTATATATTATATTGCTCTGAAAGTAACAACAACAGATATTTGACAAGTACTCGCCTTTTAAATGCATCCATTCACACTCGGATTAAAGTGAAATCCCCCTGACAACCATCCAATAGCTTTTCCTTCTAATTTTCCTTCATTCCTTCAGTCACATTCTTGAAAAGGCTAATGCTCTGATATTTGAGTATCGCTAAAAACCTGTTGATTTCAAAGTCTTTCATAATGATTAAGATTATGCGTGTTGCTCAGACTAGAAATGTTAGGTCTTCTTCTCTACCCCAGCCTTGTAAACTGTTTGCTAGTTAGTTTGTTTACACAACAAGGCAGTGGGTCAAAGTACAGTTACAGAACTTAACTTGAGGATTGATACCATACCGACTTTATTTAGAAAGCACTTTAAAAACTTTACAGCTCGCCAAAGTGCTGTACACAAATCATAAAACAAGGGAATAAATACGTAAAACAGTGA
Organism: Ostorhinchus cyanosoma; assembly: GCA_029814465.1. Taxonomy (NCBI): domain Eukaryota; kingdom Metazoa; phylum Chordata; class Actinopteri; order Kurtiformes; family Apogonidae; genus Ostorhinchus; species Ostorhinchus cyanosoma. The sequence continues at coordinate 21,547,229 of JAPTYQ010000029.1, forward strand.
CGACACAGGATGCAAAATGGGCAAAGAACAACAAAATACAACCATCATAAAAACAAAGATAAATTAAAAGCTGGTAAAAGCAACATAGGAAATACAGGTAGAGACTGAGCCTGCATAACATCTAAGAGTAACTGATTCTACAGCTTTGGGGCATCAACAGAAAAGGCACAGTCCCCGTGAAGCATCTTTTTTGTTTGAAGAACACTCCTAAACTCTCATAGTAGCAGCATAACCTATGTCATGTTTCAAATTTGCTGTATTTGAAAAATGGCAAAATTCACAATATCCAAGCTGAATGTGTGATTTATGTGACCCAAACTAGGATCATTGTCATTTTCTGAATATTTAGTGTGCATTTTATTTATTTATTTATTTTTTTTTTACATAGTGATTGACAGCTGATCCATTTTAGTCACTTATAGATGCATTCAAAACGTCACCATTATAAGCTGCACAACAAGCTTAATTTTAGGAGAATGTTCAGTGAGAAAACCCTCCCCCAAACATAAGGAAATGAGAATATTTAGGTCAATCAGAGATTCTTAACATCTGGTCTGCTTATTATTGAGCGTGCGGCCCAGCTGTGGTCTCCATTACTTCTGTGTTTTTCTGCTTTTGAGCATGTGTATGTGAATATTTACATCCCATTTATGCATATTTATCCAGGTTTGTCAGGTTAGTTGAATGTGCTAACAGGACGTTTTAGCACCAGTGATAGAAAATATACAAAATCTGCTCATTCTGACCAGGTGATGGCCCCAGCTACCCCCCCTGCACCCACACACCATGCCACCGTCATCGTCCCTGCACCTGTCCAGCCTCCTCAGCCTCATCATGTCACCGTGGTAACCATGGGCCCAGCTTCCGTTATCAATACAGTGTCCACATCCCGACAGAACCTGGACACTATTGTTCAGGTAAGACAGATTAAAATATCCTAAATAGCTTAAGCTTTTTACAGAAAGGAAAATTCTCTCGGGAGGGTGTGTGTGCGCGTGTGTGTTTGTGTGTAAAGGGTTTCAGATGTGAACACTAGAGGGTGCCACTGTCACTTTGATCACATCTCCCTCTTCCTCCAGGCGATCCAGCACATTGAAGGCACCCAGGGGAAGGGTTGTGTTGGCGAGGAGGAGCAGCGGAGGGCGGTCATCGTCACTTCGGGGCGCATTCTCTCTGACGCAGCGGGCTCAGACACAGCCTCAAACAGCGACGGGCCTGACGACTGTTCACTGCCCTGAGTTCACCGCTGATGTTTTGCATGCCGTACATACACCTTCACACATACACAAACACAAAAGGCTCGTGTAGACCTGGGCTACAGGAGGGGACAGACCCAGAGCACTCTTGTTCAGTGGACATTAATAGGGCTGGTAGACAGTTTAAAGCACTCTTTTTTTCTTTTTTTTTTTTTTTTTTAAGTAAACACTCTTACTTTTTGTACCGTGGTAGGCAGCCCGAATAGGTTTACACTTAGACACTCATATATGCGGTCTCATCTGCATCTGTTTTCTGCTAATCTCTTGCCCCCTGTGCTCTCACATAAACAAACACAAACCTATTTCTAGTCATAATCAGTAGAAAGGTTACTAGTGTGTTAACTTCATTGAGCGATTTCTTAATTTCTGTCAAAAGCTCATCACTAGCACCCCTTCCATACTGGATACTAGCATTTTGAATGTCTGCTAAACACTTGCATTTTCTATAACGGCTTTTCTGTGTAAATGGCTCTGAAGCTATGTGACTGGTTGAGGATAAAGTCAAAGAAGAGCCTTGCCATGTGGTGTCATCACTACACAGTACCAGAGTATTTCTTTTAAGGTGAACATCATTCACACTTCCTTCTTTCCTTGACCTAAATGAGCTGTTTTTGGAGAGACACTGTGAGCTTACAAGTCTGTCTTTAAGTTCCACCAGTCAGACTTCTATAAGAAAGACAATGTTATTTTACTTTAAGTGTTCCTTTTTATGTTTTGTTACTCTAGGACTCTCTCTAAGCTAGCAGTTTAAATTGATTGTACTGGAAAAAAAACCTAAAAAGCACCATGTCGACAGAGGTTTAAAAGCTGTTTTCATGGCTGAATGGTGCTCGCAGGAAATGAAGCAAAGCTTAGGAGAAGCGCGTGCACTCATCAATTCACAACTCTATTATTTTTTGTTTGTTTGTTTGTTGCCATTTTTTACTGGGCTGGGTTCCCAGTAATCCCATATATGTATTTGGCATGTTCCTCATTTTACTCACAGCCTGATGTGAATCAGTGCTTTGACATTTCTTGATACCCTCCCCTTTTTAATATTGAAGCACCTGGCTTGTTAAATAAGCTAATCTGTGGGCACTCTCGAGTGATTTCCATTGGTGTGCGTATGTGTGCATCCCTCTAAGCATTTTGAATCGGCAGGGCTTAAGGGTGCCTCGGACTCTGGCAGTCTGCTGCAGCGCCTCTTTTGCTCTGCAACATTTACACATACAAACACAACTGACACAATCACTTGTTTGCTGAATTTTAAGGGCTTGTTTTTTAAGCTCTTCCAGTGTAGTTTTTTGTCCAAATATTGGAACGTGTATCAAAGCAGAGTATGCTTCAAACATGAGGAAATGCCCCGTGAATACTTTGAATGTGCCGTGGAGGTGACTGGGTTGACCACACATACTCTATGCATTTCCTTACATATATCACTTATCCTTTGTGCTCTTTTTTTTGTCTAGCGTCTGTGCTATTTCCACATTTACACTTAGATTTTTCTTTTAAATGTTTTTTTTTTTTTTTTTTCACGGAACTGCTGGTTACCAGCCAGATTGACATTAAGGCATGTAGCGGTGAGAGGTGGCAGTTTGCCTTAGTAAAAGCCCGTGGGTGCAGGGAGGCACTGTGAAGCCAGCCTTAACACACGCCCTGGGGTCTGAGAAACATACCTGAACACTTGATCTGGGATTTTTGGTGGCCACTGGATTCCCTCTGGTTTTCACCTTGCCATTCCAAACAGGCTTGTAAACATCCTGGGGTGTGTTGGATTATATTTTCCCAGTTATTTTGTCTGAGTATTGTTCCTTTTAATGTGTTAAAAGAAGAACATTTTGCTGGAATACTAATCACATTCAAGCGCTCCTTTTTTCATGTCCCAAATGGTTAAAATTAACACAGCATTGTGTATCCAGCTATTGGTTTAATATAGATCTGCTGTTGACGTTTTGCCCCCTTTCTGTGCACTATAATCCTCAAATAAATGGAAGAAAATTCCATAATCCAATGTAGACATTCCATTAAAGTTAAATCTGCCCTGTACATTTTTTAAATGCCAAGTAACATTACAAAAGGTAAACCTGGCATATATAGAGATTAGTTACGATTGAGGCTCTTGACACATCACTTCTATGTGCAAATTGCATTTTTTTAAAACTCTTTGTCCTGTACATAAATGCATAGATGGAGCTGCTGGACAGATAATGTGCTCGACGGAGCACACCTCATCTATCATGATTTAGGTCATGGAATTGCCCTTTAAAAATATTGATGTCAGCTGCACTGAATTGAGTGACATGTCTGTCAGACAAAATCATGGGACATTTTCCCAGTACGTATCAGTATAGTGAGGGGATTCCTGGATATTGAAAAGTGGCTTGCATGCTCTGCTGACTGTAGAGCTTGTTCCTCTTGAGTATCTGCTTTTAATTTTGTTTTTTTCGGTCAAAGCCCAGAACAGTTTTACTCCCATCTGTGTTTTAAACTCTGTTCTGCGTGTAACGAAATGCTAAGTGGACATATCAGATGAGTAGGGTGGGCCTGGGGATCAATAAATGGGGTCAAGATTACAAAGCACTTACTGTACTATATTGGAGTTTGCCTCTTTCTGTTGTAAAAGAGGCGTCTCCTCAGCTGAAGCTCTTGAGGTTATGAGTAAAAACCGCACAGCTGTGTATCCCCCTTTTCCTCCACATCCAATTTCCTACATTTTGTCCTGTTTACCCCCTAAATATTCTTCATTCGTTTGCAAATTTTTATGCTGTCTAAGTTTATCTGTTGTCAATATCTCGTCATCCTTCACGTTGCAGCTCCCTACTCCTTATCCTTTTGTCTCTTTTCTGTACCTTTTTTTTTTGTTAGACCTGTCAGTGCATATGGTCATCAAGAAGCTATTTTTTTTTTTAAGAAATGTTTTGGGGAAAAAGAGGCTTGTGCCTTTGTAAAGACAGAATAATAAAGTTTGTACTTTGTTTTTTACACATTGGGCCTTGTGTTGTGTCTTTGTTTCAAAGTGTTTGTGTACTTTTCTGATTGGTGGATGAGATGTGGAGCTCCCACACCCTCACTAGCTCATTGCTAAATTAAGATCAGTCATCTTCTCTGTGACAGTTTAAATGTTCACCAGGGACAGTTGGTGGTATCTCATGGTGTCATTTGTCTTGATGTGTGTTCTTGTTCACACCATTGCACGTGCATTTGGATGTCTGCACTGGGCTTAGTGAAGACAACCCACAAACCACAACAACTGACAATATTCTAAACAGAAACTGCATTGATTACATTCTATTAGCAGAACTTGATTAAAAATATAGCTTCCATATACACAGTTAAGCTTGAAGACTAGGATGAAATATGTTCATAAACCAGGGCAAACAAATTCTCCTTTTAACCAGCAGAAAAAGTGGGACATACAACATTTTTGCTGCTAAAATCTCCAACTTTGTGCATGAAAGCTACAAAACTACTTGTTATGCTGCTGTTGTATACAGTATTGGGGCCAACCCTAACTGAACCATATTTAACAGAGGTATTAAATTATAACAATGTAATCAGTCCTGGTTTCTGAGAAAAAAACTATAATGCACTTTCAGTTACTAATCAGAATGTTGAGGATTACAAAGGTGTTGCATCCAAGTATATTCTTTTCAGTAAAAGGATTACAAGTGGAATATAATGCTACTAGTGGTGCATTGATCAGGGGGGAGCCACGGGTTCTAGATCCTCTGATACAGTTCATTCCTTTACTTTCGTGGTAAATTCCACTGGCATTTTCAGTTTAATAACCTCTCAGCTGGCATGTCTGTTTCTGCACATCAAATTTGACACCATGGCAATGTGGCCCTATTGTTTATCTGTTGCTAGGTAACCCACTTCAATGACTATTCTATGATTCTGGGCATAGCAACATGATTGGCCATTGCGAGGATACTGTATTCCAAAATTACAAATATCTTCCAAATTATTGGTCCTTTCAGCTTGCCATTTTGGTAGTCTCTTCCTTGACCAAAAATACATAAATAGGCCAAACTGTAGCAGTCTGCTCTGTCTGGATTTTGTGTGATGCCTGAGACACATAGAGTCCACTTCCTCTGCGACATGATCAGATACAAATGTCTGTCAGTGCTATAAACCAACAGTATTTTCTTTCTGAAATTAGAAAACACTCAAAATATTGCACTCTGCTTTCAACCTATGCTCAACAGGAAATTTCAGCTTTATTGCTGATTGTTACCGGGGTTGAACTATGATGTAAGAAATAAAAACCTATATTACTTTGACGTTTTATATCAAAATAACACATTTTTAACATGGTAATTAGTAATCTTTTATA
>JAPTYQ010000029.1:21560554-21571725 GCA_029814465.1 Ostorhinchus cyanosoma
ATTAAAGCGTGAGCCATACTTAATATCACTGTGGGGGTTGTTACATTATTATTAAGCTCTATGCCCATCTATGAAATGCTCCCACTGTCTTTTTGTGATGTGATGAGCTGTCACATTATTTTACCTTTTCATCCTTTATGCATGCATTTCTTTTAATATAAATGTGTGCATATACTTAAAATATCTTCCTTTTTATTGCATTATTATGACATTGTCTCATTTGAAGATCAAAGTAAGGTGTAATTGCATTTAATATAACAGGAATATGTTTATAACATTAAATTCAGATTTTGCCATGTGCTTCTGTATGAGCCATATGCCGTAATTAATTTAATATTAATATTCCACAAACAAAAAATGTCCTAACACCTATAACAGGGGAATGTCTGGCAGCTAAATTAAGTCCACACCATGTCCCACAACCCCCTGGGGATTGGAAGTGTAAACCAGGGAGACTTCCTGATTGCCCCTATATATAGCTCATGCTCCTGCCAGAGTTGTCTAAGGCAGGACAGCATGGGAGGCATTACAAGAGGTCTAGGCACACAAGGACAGGTTTCACTATGCATTAAACCTGCGATAACAGGACAAATATGGAAGAGGATTGTACATCATTGTCTCTTCTATATTACTAACTGAAACACTGAGTCCAGCTCTGAGACCTCCTGCTGGTCTGTAATGGATCAGGGAAGTCCCTCTCTTTGTGTTATCATTGCTGTTGTTGTAAAGCCCATGGTGAAGCCAAACAAATGTCTTTGTTTATTTTCAGCTTTTGGTTTCTAAATTAAGAGCTGATTATACTGACAGCTGTGATCTAAGTAATCTGATATTATCAAAACTGGACATGAGACACACAGATCCCATCAGAGTAAATCTGCTTTTCAAACTTCACAACCAACTGAAAACTTTACTCCATTCAAAGAGCGACTCGCTAAAAATATTAATGAAATGTGCAGAGTCCTACTCCTATTTTTTCCCACAAAGAACGTATTATTTGTAAAAACCAAAACAAATTTGCATTAAAACAGTAATGTTACCATATCATAGTTGGGCAATGACTGTTTCAGATGTGGTTTATACTGAAGCTGAGAGGGTAAAGAAAGGCTGCCAACCTCATAATCATTTATTCATGCATTGTAAACAACAAGATAAAAAGTAGAGGAAGCAGTAAAGATGATAGTCATGTACATGGCATTTACAAGGCCGTAGAGGAACTGAAGGTTCATGTGGTTAAAAATCTGACCATCAGTCAAGTATTTTTATATGGGAAACTAATCTTGGTATGCATTGCAAATCATTCCTGAGTGTTTATTACAAAATTACACAAATGTAACACACAACTGCTCAGTATTCCTCATTAACCTTACATTTCAGAATAAACTTCATTATCAAATGATCACAGCCAGGAATGGTTTTCTCTGAATACAGATGCTTCATTCTTAGATTTAATCCCTATCATGCCTTGTATATAAATAACTACCACTGTTTTTGTGTGTATAGAATTCATATGTATATAGAGTTTTTCTTATTTTACTTGCCTACATTTTTTGTAACATTTTGCATTCATCTTATACTAGAGAGACAACAACTGTGTTTATGTATCCGGAGAGTAAATCTGATTCTGACTCCGATGATCAAACCTTTAAAGAGAACTCAAACCTGTCTCATGTTGTTTCTGTCGTTCTCACAGAAGAAGAAGAAGAAGTAGATTTCATCTCCGCCCTCAGAGACAGATCTCACATTGACGAAACTCTGCGGCTTGCAACAGACGAAAAAGCAGCAGACTATGCAGGTAAAAATCAGAGATCATCAAAGTAAACGTAGGCGGTGATTTTCTGTAAGGCTTTGTGCTTAGACTGCATCCTACAGAAGAATGTTAGCACCCCTGATTCCTTCTCAAACTCACATATAGGCTCTTCAACTTGATGAGTTGATAATTTATGCAGTGGTGTTGGAGGTTGGAGGAAAGCAAAGTGAAGCATAAAGCCATTGCGCATTTTGTGCTTGGGATAATTCCTCCAAATAAACAAAATTCTCCTTTTAACCTTTTGCCTTTGTTAGATATTAATCACTCTTTACTCTCTTCTTTCAGCGGCAATCCAGAAATTGCGAAAGATCTACCACACATCAATCAAACCAATGGAGCAGGCCTACAAGTACAATGAGCTGAGGCAACACGAGATCTCAGGTATTATAGCGGTTTCTGCTGGATCTGCAGTCTGGTTCATTTTGTTCTGATGTGTGGGTTCCCTGTTTGGATTGCTTTGGTGACTGATCTGTTGACTTGTTTGTACATATGCGTCATCCTCACACCATCAACCAGTACATAACATTAAGATCTTCTGCTTGAACTTGTCATTTTTCTCAAACATGTCACTACTGGTGCTGGAAAAGGCTTTCATTACATCTACCAATTCTTACTTTTAAAGTGTTTATTCCCTTTTATTAAAATTTAACAAAAATCTTATAGTAATTTCTCTTTTTTTGTTTGTAATTGTTAAGCTTTATTTTTGGATGTGATCTCCTGCCAAAGCACACGAATATGTGTTAATGCACCCATATTCTCCTGCTGTTGTGCAGGGAAACTTCACAACATTTATGGTACATTTCTGTGTAAGCGGATAGAGTGGAAAGTTTGTGCATAAAGTCAGATTCTGATAATTGCATGTATTTTTTGCTGTTGTAGAGCATGATGTAGTCATTTTTGAAGTATGATGGATTAGAAATGTGAGATGTTGTTTGATAAAACAAATGGTGCTTGTTAGTCAGTCCGTGATTATTTGTTGTTTTGGCAGGAAACTACGTCCAATTTAACCCTCTAAGCGGAACTATAAACTGCCAGAAACTCTTCCTTTCCTTCTCTTCCATAATTAAGTTCACTCTGTTATAGCTTGCCAGGCTTGGCATGCATGCTTACTGTATTATGCATGCATGCCAAGCCTTAAAATACACTTTAATTGGTTGTAATAGAGAATTAAAACTCTATAATAAGCTGGTTAAAAATACAGCAGATCACACAGGCACATCATCCATCTGTAGCTATACATGTTTGACAGGTTAGGTCAAATATGGATGTCCCGCCCACTCATGCACATTGTTACACCACTCCTCCCTGTTGCTTCTAGAAACCTCACTTGAGCCCTCACTGAGCTCTCCTCACTCTCCACTACCTATTCCTCTCCTGTCCTTCCCCATCCCCACTCCCCTCATCTAACAGCCTACCCTGGACGAACCCTAGGGGACTCTGCTACAGGTGGGTGTGGGTGGGCTTACCTGTGCATGGCACTACCTGAAGTGCTCGGCCCCTTCCTTCCCCCCCCTTCATTTGCCTTCATGTCTGTGAGTCATTTAGACAGTAAAGTGAACACTGTTCCAGCATGTGTCATTTGGATGAAGATCAATTTTTGTTACAACAGGTGTTTTTTAAATAAAATATCACAGAAAAAAATAAATACATGAATAAAAGCTGGAATGTGTTCCTCTGTGAAAGCTTCAGTGCACAGAATGCGGGACAGCAGCAATTTTATTGAGTACATGAATACAAATGGATGTGTTTGGTGTCATCATGAACATTTTCTCTGTTCACAAGCTTAAAAATCAAAAGAAATAATTCAAGAATGCTTCTCTGGGAAAACTGGCCACACTTCAATTATTTAGCTGCAAAACTTCTCACCAAAACTCTTATTCTGTATCACAGAAGTGAATGGGAAGAAGTGTGCACATAAACTTATCTGGCAGCACATGATCTGCAGTATTTATAGAGTGTAAAATGTGGAGGGGGTTGCATGTGCGTTTCTGGCTTAAGCAAATTGGAGGAGGTGACATTTGTAAAACAGAAGGGTGGGTGGTGTTATAAATTCCTCTTCTCTTTTTCCTGTATAGAGCATTTTTAGCAGATAATTTGCTCAACTTTTGGTGAATTGGGACCAGTACAGCAGAAATTACCTGCGCTCTACCACCCTGACCACATGTCCACTCACAGCACACGTCCGTCTGCTTTTGAAACACACAGCTTGCTTTGAAAACCTCTCGAGTCTTACTCTACACGCTTTTATCGTGCATCACTGAGAAATGGCTGTACTTTTTCACCGTGCTTTGTATTGCGCTATTAAATATGCCTGACAGCTTCTTCAATGCATTTTCGTTGTCCTGAAAAAACATTCTTCTGTCCCCTGTAAATGAATGTGCTCTTGTGACATCCTTCCTGTTGTCTCTTGGAACTGAAGTATAGTTCATCCCAAAAACAATCCCAAGATAAATCTCGGATGGATTGTTGTTTTGGTTAAACTATTCTTTCATGAGACTAAAAATAAGCTAAATCCTGCATCACACATTTCTATCAACTTACAACGACTCGGTTTCTGATGTCTTTTCTTATCTGCAACAAGCAAAATTTGAAAGATATTGACGTGTTTTTGCTTTATTTGCTGTATAAAATTTGGGATGAACTTGAGAGGTTCTTCGTCACCCTCAAGCAATCCTTCTCTGAATAAAATTTCGGTTGTGTCTTACTGTCCAACAGATGGAGAGATTACCTCCAAGCCCATGGTGCTTTTCCTAGGACCGTGGAGTGTAGGAAAGTCCTCCATGATCAATTACCTCCTGGGCTTAAATGACAGCCCCTACCAGCTCTACACAGGTATGTTGTACATATTCTTTAAAATATAGGATTAAACAAATAGTATATACAAGCCCTTGAAGAATTAAGGGTTTTAGATTCTCTGATACAGTTCATTCCTTTACTTTCTTTACTTTCTCAGTCAATTCCACTGGCATTTTCAGCTGGCGTGTCTGTTTCTACACATGAAATTTGACATCATGGCAAAATGACCCCATTGTTCCACTTCAATGATGATTCTATGGTTCTGGGCATAGCAATGTGATTATAAGGCTATTTTATTCCAAAATTACTAACATCTCCCAAAATGTTGGTCCTATTAACGTACTGTTTTCGCTAATCTCTTCCTTGACCAATAATACATTAGCATGCCAAACTGTAGCAGTCAGCTCTTTCTAGATTTTGTGTGATGCCCGAGACACACAGACAGAGTCCACTTCTCTTTTTATAATATAGGATGCTATAATAAAGGCTGAGGTTTTGGCTCAATACGAAGGCTAGAAGTAAAGTGTCAGAAGTCCTAAAATACATGAATAAACCTACAACAGAGATGCAGCTGCTTATTTACACGTTAAACAAAAGTGTTTTTTTATTAAAGTCCAATGATATTTCTGACAACCTCCTTTTATTTAACCATTTCCCTCAGTCTTTATGTACATCTATTTAAGTTTTCTTCTATTATGTGCTTTATTTTTCAGTCTGCTCTCTTTGCAAAACTCCTCCTGCTAATTTATCTTTCTTCACAACTTTGTTTCCAGGAGCTGAGCCTACTACCTCTGAGTTCACTGTAATTATGCATGGGGAGAAGATCCGTTCCGTTGAGGGTATTGTTATGGCAGCAGACAGCTCTCGTTCCTTTTCTCCCCTGGAAAAGTTTGGACAAAATTTCCTGGAAAAGCTGATAGGTATTGAGATGCCTCACAAGCTGCTGGAACGTGTGACCTTTGTAGATACACCCGGAATCATTGAGAACCGCAAGCAGCAGGAACGAGGTAAAAAAACAAAAAAAACAAAAAAGAACAACATTTTACCTTCAGTTTATAGATCTGAAGAAACTGCAGGCCAAATATTAAAGTTGCAGCATTTAGTTCTAACAGTAAATTCGTTCGTCTCTTTGATCCAGGCTACCCTTTCAATGATGTCTGCCAGTGGTTCATTGACCGTGCTGACCTGATTTTTGTGGTGTTTGACCCCACCAAACTGGATGTCGGCCTGGAGCTGGAGATGCTCTTCCGGCAGCTGAAGGGTCGTGAGTCTCAGATCCGCATCATCTTAAACAAAGCTGACAATCTGGCCACGCAGGATTTAATGAGAGTCTATGGAGCACTCTTTTGGAGCTTGGCTCCGTTGATCAATGTCACTGAACCCCCTCGTGTCTACGTCAGTTCATTCTGGCCCTATGACTACGCACCTGATACCAGCCGTGAGCTCTTCAAGCGGGAGGAGATCTCGCTCCTGGAAGATCTCAACCAGGTGATTGAAAACCGCATGGAGAACAAGATCGCCTTCATCCGTCAGCATGGCATCCGTGTGCGCATCCATGGGCTGCTGGTGGACCGATACGTCCAAACCTTTAAAGAAAAGATGAGCTTCTTCAGCGACCCAGAGCTAGTCTTCAAAGAGATTGTGGATGAACCAGACAAGTTCTACATTTTCAAGTCCATCCTAGCCAAGACCAATGTCAGCAAGTTTGATTTACCCAACCGTGATGCCTACCGAGACTTCTTTGGCATCAACCCCATCGCCAATTTCAAGCCCTTGTCAACTCAATGCTCCTACATGGGAGGCTGCCTGCTGGATAAGATTGAGAAGGCAATCACCACTGAGCTGCCTGCTCTTCTGAGTAGCATTAACTCTGGCAAGCAGCCGGGCTTGTCCTCCTGTGAGGCTACTGGCTGTGGTGAGAAGCCAAAGAATCGCTATCGAAAGAACTGAGGAAACAAAAAAAGCTTGAGTGGGGGAAGTAAGGAGATAGAGGAGGTGAAGGAAGGGGCTCTGGTGGAAGCCAAGCCTGTTTTTGTCAGAATGCCTGTATTGTTGAGGAGACAGAGGAATTGATGAGATTAGTGTTTGTTTTTTCCTCAGGAGAATATACTATATGGAGATGCATTTAGGTACTATAGGATTGAGACAGACAGCGGGAGGGAAGAGTCATTGTACGATAAGGCAGCTTAAGGACACAAGTGCTGAAGAAATGAGCATACCACTGATCACTGAGTTACTTCTTTTTTCTCTCCCTTGGACAATCACAGTGGACTGTTTGGGATTTTGGGATGGGGAAGGGTTGATGTAAAGAAAAACAAAAATGGAAAAATATCAATAAGATCAAATAAAAATTGAAAATCCTGAGACTGATACCAGTCCGAAACCAGCTCCCTTGTATGTGAATGAAACAGGAAACAGGAGTTGCAAATGTTTTGTTGTAAAACTTTAAGAACTGCATTATCAGGTCAATTCCATTTGCTTCAGAGGCTGTTTTTCAAGTAGTGTATTTGTGGGTGTTACACAAAGTCTTTGTCATCCAAACTTTTGCTTTTGATGTAGTTTAACATTAACTTTGCATGTTAGATGTAACATCATGTTATTTAACAGATGAGTTTTGGTGCATGTATTTTCCTTCTAACAAACTCAATGTTACATTTCCTGAACCAACCCTGTCATGCAAAATATGCGGCCTTATTTTCTAAGTTTTATATGCTCATTAGTCTTGGTTGTTGACAACCTATGGAGTGAGCACTGTGACTGAAGCAGAGGTCAGGGTTCAAGGATCAGAGTCTTCTGCGTGGGTTGGGGATGTTTCTTTCTGCTTCACTTCTTAACTGTTCTTACTTGTGTTTGTTTGAGTCTATAAATTTGCCAGTTTGGCACAAATCCAATACTGTGTTATGATTGTTTTTCCAACAGTGATAAGCTTCCCAGCTTTTTTAGCTGACTGACCATAAAAATAACACATGTAAGGATGTGTTAGAATTATAGCTGTTTCATTCATTTATTCTGCAAATAAGCACGCTTTTTATTTTCTGTATACATTTCTCAAATGGGCATTGGAGCTAACTGTGTATGTGTATTGAAAATCCCACTGAGCCATTTTACAAACCTTCGAAATCATAATTAGCTGTCAATGAAAATGTATTTGTGAGCTGACTCCCAGTTTTCTTGCATAGCAAAAAGAGGCTTAAAACTAATGAAGTGGAGGACTGATGAGTTGACCCCTGACCTCTGTGGAAAGAAGAAAGCTCCAAAATAATGACTTCATCACCCAGGCACAGCTCAAGAAGCTTGGACAAATATATAAATATATATATATACATATATGCTATAACTTCAAGATCTTATATAAACCTACCTCAATAAATTTCACAGGAGTGTGGCTCGAGGATATTTATAAAATACAGTGAGACCTTAATCCTAGAGAACAGGTAGGTAGTAATTAATAGAATTGCAAAAAAAAGAAGAAGCATAATTTAACTCCTCGACAAACACATTACCAGTTATCATTATGTTCTCCCTCAGTAACCAAGAAAATAATTTCCCAACTAAAATCTGGTGCAAAATGCAAGAGAATAAGCCTAACAACCTCACATTTACTTAACTTTCCTGTTAGCTTGAGTGTGAGTGCTCCACATGATGTGTTTAGTATGTTTACACTGCAGATCCAGAACATGCCCACTAGAGAGTGCTGTGTAAAAGTGTAAAAAGTTATACAGACCATTAACTAACAAGACAACAATTGATAGAGGGTGACAGTCCAGGCTAACTGACATAGTGTGGTTGTGATTTTGGTATGTTTCAGTATCCGTTATGTTAATTTACCTGTGAATTAGATCTGGAATGGATGTGTGTCCCATTAGCTAGTTGCTGATTCACTTTTTTTTTTGTTTGGTATGAAATTTAACTTATTTTTAGCCCAAATTTTGGAAGCTTCATCATCAAGAATAAAGATTTCTGATTGACTGGGCATAGTGAAACTTGTGTTCATTCTCAGCAGTTTTCTGGCAAGAACAGTCAGAAAGAAAAAAAATTACGATTGCATAATCCTCAGTCTCCCTCTATTATTCTCTCCGTCACATCCTCGCCTGCAGTTATGTCCCTACTTTTGTTTCTCTCTGTTATGCCTTGTTGTCGATACTCTAAAGATCCAATCCCTCACTTTTGGGTTGGAGTTTTTTATCTTGTAGCTGCATTGCACCAACAGTTTGTCGTGACTGGAAGTGGGGAGGGGTGTGTGAATAGTATGTAGAGTGTGTACATGTTTGGTTGTGTGAGAGTATGTTTCAGACCAACAGTAGATAGTTCTACACAATAATTCCTTATAAAAATCTGGCTCAAATCTGTGTGTTTCTCTGTTTATTATGACTTGATTCTCAGTCTGAAGAGTGTTACTTTGGATTTGAAAATAGAAAATGGAAAGTCAATTAAAAATGTAATAATGTATAAAGCTAACGATTAAAAGCTGACATGAAAACTACAAAATAACACACTGTACAACATAAAAAATGTCATTTTATATGAATATACTGATAAAAACACACCATCATATATGCACTGATATGTTGATAGCATGTGCAGCTCTACTACACACAGACTCATGCACACATTACATGCACACATGCATCTTGATCAGTGTAAACTATGTTGTGAAACTCATTGACATCCAGGTTAATATCTATCTGTGGTCCATTACAAGGTTAACTCTGCTTCAAACTTAGTATATTATGTAAATCACACACTGACCTAAATGTGTGGGAGTCTCCTTTGTATTTCTCTTTAAAAGGACATGCATTTGTTGTTCCAGTGCAACTGCAGAACCTACAGAGAGTAAGTGTAATTCTTCATTGTGACTCCTCTGTACTTACTGTTCAACCCTGAAGCCACTGACTACAGAAGGCTGCTGTTTAATAATTTCTCAAGGTATTGAATAGAGAATAAAATGCTAGAGTATTCTGCACATATTGGCTCCTCACTGGAAAGACATAATCTTGTGGATGATGAAATATTCTAGTGTGCAATTGTCTGTTGTTTTATTCATAGTAAACATATTGTCCACTATTTCTATTGCATCTGCCTGCATCTATTGCAATCTGGTGTTCCTGTTGTTCAGGATAATAACTACATGACATTTTATTCATCATGTCAGTGCAAATGCAACATATAAAATAAACAAGACTTGGCTCTAAATATTAAGGGTGTAAAAAGGTTAGGTCTCTATTATTAAACTGAAGTGGGTGGTATGCTCATTGAGTTAAAAAAAAAACAGACGTCCCTATCCTTTCCTAAAATAGCCTCTGCTACTTTTACAGACTCTTTATCTGAAGTGTGTGCACGTACTTCTACGTATCCCATCCCTTCTCATCAATTGTGAACCTTTTTTTATTCCTGTGCTCACCAAAACGCAGACACATGCGTCAAGTTAACATGAGCCACTAGAAATTCAAGCAGTGCGCCCTCCCTTCAAAATACATTCCCTCAAACACAAAGACAACCAGTATATTTAATGGAGTATAGATTAACAAAACAAAAAAAGGCAAGTGCTGCTGGTTTTACGCAAGGAACAGATGATTTTATTTTAGATGGACAGATAAGGAAATGACTCCAAAACAGCTATTTGTAGATTATCTGCAGGGTTTTTAAAATGCTTAAATTTGACATAGCAAGTGACGTGAAATGCACAAAATGAAACAAGGTTTTCAGAGGATTTGCTTTACTCCAAAAGGTACATTTTTCCTGTGCTGAGCTGCTAAAAAATGCAATGAACCTGTGATGAAGAATGTCCTTAGTTGATACAGCCAGTGGCCTTTACGCGCAACGACTTTTATTTTGGAATGAAAGGACGGAAATGGACTTTAATAGACCACAGGCTACTTTACAGTCAGACACACACATAGACACTGACACACACGCAAAACACACACTCATTTCACGCGGCTGGTCGGCTGTCAGCGCACAGAAGATGGTGGCGGCTGCGGACACTGCGTTGCCCGCCGCGCCCGGATAGCGCACACAACCTTTCCAGCAGGATTCGACGGTGGAGTGACATGCGGATAATGGTCAGGTAACGACAAGAAGAAAATCTCATCTCACTGTGGACGGTGCAGGGAATGAAATAGCTGGACGATGCAGAAACCCTAATCCACCAATCTTGGGTTTTAAGGGGAATTATTTTGAAGGTATGGAAACACTGCCTTGCGCGTTCCGTGCAGTTCAATTAAAGTGGCGTGAGAAGGAACGCACTCTGTTTTGACCTGTGGGATTGTGGTAAGGGGGGCGTGGAGCAGAGGTGGAGACCTTTTAATTAGATGGACTCTCTCTCTCTCTCTCTTTCCAAGCTGGTGTGTGTGTGTGTGCAAACTTTACTTCGGAGTAAAGGGACTGGATTGAACGAGACTTCATGTCTGCTCAAGGCTGCGTTTTATCATCTGTCCGGTGGGCACAGAATATCCAGGCAAGAGCCGGCATGGTCA
This sequence comes from Ostorhinchus cyanosoma, assembly GCA_029814465.1. Taxonomy (NCBI): domain Eukaryota; kingdom Metazoa; phylum Chordata; class Actinopteri; order Kurtiformes; family Apogonidae; genus Ostorhinchus; species Ostorhinchus cyanosoma. Next base: position 21,571,634 of record JAPTYQ010000029.1, read on the forward strand.
GGACATCTGGATCTTTTCTTGGGGTGCAGAAATCGGTGATGGTAGATGTGTCTGCGGATACCAAAGCAATACGAATGTTATCGACCACTGAA
>JAPTYQ010000029.1:21571825-21583821 GCA_029814465.1 Ostorhinchus cyanosoma
AAAACCATTTTCTTCACATCCAAAGACCCTCTCTGAGCTTGGAGACAGTAGTCAGGCTCCGTCCAAAGCAAGAGTCGCGATTAGGCCCTGAAGCAATGAGCATGGATGTATAAATACAAGCTCTTGTGTCAGCTTTTGCGCTCACATTAGCCCCTTACTTAGACTTGAACAGCTGACCTCTTCAATCAGCAAGCAAAACAGAAGATCAATATCTCCAGCCTTTTTTTTTTTTTTTTGGAAATACACAAAGAAACACTGTGGAGAAGTAGTTTTTGCTGAAGTTTGTAAAAAAAAGTAGCAGTTATTCCCAATGGAGCAAGCAGAAAAAAATAAACTGACTAGGCAAGCACCAGTCATGAAATGTGACTGCAGCAGGCTTTCCAATAAATCTATTTACTCTTCTACTATTTAAAGCATTTAATATTCAACCTTTATTCAAACATCAGTGAGTAGAAGTCGTCAAGTACCCCTTTTTAACCTATCCCATGGTCTTTCTTTTTACAATTTTGCCTTTTTTTTTGGACAGTACTTTCTGTGTTTTGCTGAATGTTTTTCCAATGAGTGAAAGACTTTGCGGGCAGCTGAGTGGATTTGGAATGAAACAGAACAGGCAGAGAGTGAACCTTGCAGTCTCAAGTGCATCAAAACAGACGGGAAACTAGAGGAATGCAGGGCTTGACGTCAAGAAGGGCAGTAATGAGTTACTCAGAATTTTTGGAAGGTGTGCTGGTATTACTTCAGCCTCTACGTCGCTGAGTGGAAATTTTCCCCACACATTTTTTCAACTTTTAAATGCCTATCATTCCTGTTGTTGTCTCACTGTGGTTCCATAGTTTGCCTTATTTATTTATTTTTATCTACTTTCAAATAACACTTGCTTATGCATAGACTTTAATTCTATATCGATTTTAAAATGGCATCCCCCCAGCATCAACAACTGCTGCCTCACAACACAGAAGTGAGCTGTGACTCAAGTGGAGATGGAGGCGTCTCGGTGAGGATTGGCAGTAGTGTCAAGCATAAGCATGGAGGCGGGCCGTTAGGTTCATTCGGGGGAGGCTTCATGGGGGGATCCAAGCACTGCAAGTACAGCATCTCCTCCAGCTGTAGCTCTGGAGAGTCCGGAGTGAGGAGGCCTGTGGTCAAGAGCTTTCGTGCGCAGAAGAAGATGCCTCAGCTTTTTGAAAGATCTGCAGGTCATTTCTGGGACCCAAAGTTTGACTCTTCTATCTTGGAGGAGGCCTGCAGAGAAAGGTGTTTCCCCCAGACCAAGCGACGGTTCCGCTACGTGCTCTTTTATCTGGTTTCTGCTGGTTTCCTCTGGGGATTGTACTTTGCCGCTAACCCTTCCCGCTGTGACAGGACAATCTTTCTCATTCCCACTGCATCCTTCCTCCTTTTTTGCCTCCTCCTTTTCCTTTTAACTTTTACAAAGCTCTACACTCGCTGCTATAACCAAGCATCTCTGCTTCTCATCCTTGTAACCTTCATCCTGACCCTGGCCCCACAGATCCAAACATCAGGATTTGGGGATGCAGAGACCCCTACACTGACATTTGATGAGGATGAGTTCAGTGGCGTGGGGCCTGTGCAAAACCTGACCTATGACAAGCTTGTGGGGGAGAGTTCCTGGTCACCATGCATCTCACCAGTAGGCACATTTTCACTCTGTATCGAAGTTCTCCTGTTGCTTTACAGTGTTCTTCATGTTCGTCTTTATGCTTCTGTCCTGCTGGGCTTTCTCTATTCTGTTTTCTTTGAGAGTTTGGGCTGGCTACACCTAACCCAGGCGAGGGATGACTGGAGCTTATCCTCTCAGGCCGACTTGGATACATTAAGATGGCTGGGGCCAGCCAAAGCTCTGCTGCACCTCTGTGCCCATGCCATTGGCATTCACCTATTCATAATGTCTGAAGTGCGGTCACGAAGCACTTTCCTCAAGGTGGGACAGGCTATCATGCATGGTAAAGACCTGGAGGTTGAGAAAGCCTTAAAGGAGCGAATGATCCACTCTGTCATGCCCAGAATTGTGGCTGATGAACTAATGAAGCAGGGTGATGAAGAGATAGGGGACAGTTCTGGAAAACGCTACTCTACCAGCGGTGCAGCAGCTGCTCTCTCCAGCCCTAAGAACAATAAACGCAAAAAAACTTCCATCCCTAGAGGCCAGATCATTTTCAGGCCTTTCAACATGAAACGAATGGAGCCAGTCAGTATCCTCTTTGCAGACATTGTGGGATTCACAAAAATGTCTGCCAATAAATCTGCACATGCCCTGGTGGGACTTTTAAATGACTTATTTGGACGTTTTGATCGTCTTTGTGAACTCACCGGCTGTGAAAAGATCAGTACTCTAGGTGACTGTTACTACTGTGTGGCTGGTTGCCCTGAACCCAGACCAGACCATGCTTACTGTTGTGTGGAGATGGGCCTGGGCATGATCCAGGCTATTGAACAGTTCTGCCAGGAAAAGAGGGAGATGGTGAACATGAGAGTGGGCGTCCACACAGGCACTGTACTGTGTGGTATCCTGGGCATGAAGCGCTTCAAGTTTGATGTGTGGTCAAATGACGTTAACCTGGCCAACCTAATGGAGCAGCTAGGTGTGGCTGGGAAGGTCCACCTATCACAAGCCACCGCCAACTTCCTGGATGACCGTTACCAACATGAAGATGGACAGGTCAATGAGAGAATAGGACAGAGCGTGGTGGCGGATCAGCTGAAAGGTAGGTGCTCTGTGAAATAATCAATTTCTATTATGTGTTAATGCTCAGCTTTTCTGCTTTTACTTCATGTACCAAATTTATGTTTTTTAGCTTGTAGTACTAGGAAAGGAACATTTATTGCTTTAATTCTTGGCAAGAATAGTTTAATTTCAAGGGCAGCAGCCAGAACTGGGCTGCTATAATGACACTTAAAGCTGCAATTATATCTCCAAGATCCAACTGTCTTTGGCATTTTAATGTACTAAATTTATATCCTGTGATCCTCCTGTCCCCAGAGGAATTGTTTATTTGCAAGCGTATCAGTATTTCATCCTCTAGGTGGTTCAAAACAAGGGGAGCATTTGCATTGGTCAAGGTCGACACAGGGTTTTAGCATTATGTATTATAACTGGGCCAGATTGCTTGGCAAGAGTTTGAATGTGTTATCAGTGCCCTCTGTGGTGTTGGTATTATGTGACTGTATCGCAGTCTTCTTTCCCATCCACCCTGTCTCTGCTCGCTCTTTGTTCCTTTGTTAAATTACATTGCCTTCCAGACGTCCTCAATGTGTCCTGTTCTGTTAACCTCGTCCTGAACCTCGGGGATTGCTTTACAACTAAATGCAACTGTCGCCTTCTCTAATACAGATTTCCTTGCAGCTTTATCATCACCCCTCTATCTTGTCCTTTCTTTGCCTTGGTGGTAAACTGCATGATGGTAGCTTTTATTTGATACATTTATCAAATCGCTCCACTGTAACTAAATGTTGGCTTAATGGCTCTTTTCATCATTTAAGCCTCGCTGTTCCATTATCACTCAAAGTAAGTTAAGTGACAGCCTTTAAAATATTGCACATGGTGTTCCTCTCGCCTATTGAATTTGCATTTCAGTTTTATTAATCTTTTAAAAAGCCCTGAATATACCTCCATGGAGGCTGCACACCTAATTTCCTATCTTGAAATTATGGATTAATGTAATTTGGGAGTTTGCACAAATCAGTAATCTAAGTACACGCACTACTTGATTTTCCTGAACAAAAACGTAACACCTTTGGGACCTACCACTTGTCTGCTCAGAGTTACGTTATTGCGTCCTGGAAATCAGTGGTGTAAAGAGTTGAGGAACAACCAAAAGTGTGTTTTGTTTACTAGCCAAGAAGAATGATTTATGGCTCAGTGTTTTCCCCTCATCTTATAGATTAATGAATCCACCACTCCAGCACTTGCACCTCTTTTTGTTATAGGGAGGATAAATGTGTTACCTGCAGTGTAATCACCCCACCACCACCCTTACCCCTCCTCCTGTTTCCTTTCTTGCCTCCATGCATTCACTTCCCCTCCTAAGATTTATTCCCTCCCTGTTGATTTGCTGTGCCAGAGAGAGAGAGAGTGAGAAAGAGAGAGAGAGGGAGCTGGCTGTCAAGAGAGAGTTGTTCTCTGGTGCTGTAAAAATCCCTCCACTGTCTAGCTCGCTCTGTATAAATCACTTGGGTAACATTGCAGCCAGGCATGGATTCTGGCTGGGGCTGGTCCCTGTTGCCTAAGAAGAAGTAAATTGCTCTGACCTAGACACTGATTGCTTTGCAGCTGCCTCCTATTCCTTTATGAGTTAGTGTGAAATAGTTTCTTCTGATATTGTTTCTACTGTTCCACCACAACTTCAAGCAGAGGCTAGATTCACACTTTAGTTTCATCCTGTATGTGGTAAATGGTTATTTATAGCTTCTCACTGTAATTGTAAACTATTTGTGACTTATGTAGCAGCACTTCTCATGGGGTGCAGCAGTGTGTGGTCAGCTGAGTGTTACAGCTGCATCCTGTTGAATCCTCCGCACTGACCCAAGGCTGGTGGTTGTATAAACACATCACGTCGTGGTTTGCCAGTCTAATCTCAGATTAGACAACATAGCATTCATCTCTTGAGCTCTAACTCCAATTTTTCTAAAATCTGTTAATGAATGAATCCCCAAATGGCTCTTTCAATTTTGTTGTCTCTGTAAGAGGCCACATTTGAGGCCAGACATTATTGTGCTGTTGTTTTTTTTTTCTTACTGGAAATGGGAGCTATATTTGGCTCTGTTTCCCTGGGAAGTACATGTCTGTGTCCTTCCTTTGTACTTAATACAGAATGATGGCACCTGCAGAAGATTATCCCTTCGGAGGATACTGTCAGTATGGCACTATTATCTCTCTGCTCATGACAGTAATCACACAAAGCCTGAGCTGGTTCTCTCTTTGTCTGCTAAAGCAGCTTTTATTCTAAGGCAAATAAAAGCTGTTTGTGTACTGATGTTGACTAAGTGTTGTGTGATATAATAACATTAACATAGATGTAATTATTACTTACTAATAGTTATTTTCGTCATCTTTGTTGTATATGTTCCTCGTACTTGTGTGTCAGTAGAATACTGTAGCTCAGTGTGTGTGAAAAGACTTCACCTTTGTTGAAATTGTCCTGCTTTGTGTCGATCTGTTCTGCAATGAATCCTTCAGACCCTCACTGGAACTTGAATGAATAAAAAGTAAAATATCCGCATTGATGATCTAAAGAACACTTTAATTAATTACACCTCTGACAGCTCAATAATTGCACAACTCCTTTCCACTAATAATCATTATGCATAGAGCTTTCAGTAACCAGTTGCCTCCAGGTAAATCCTGTTCTCAGATAGAGTTTGATATTATGACCATGACCTTTTAAAACTTAACTGTTGAGTGATGGCGGGGCCTGCATGTACAGTATATCCCTCCCGCCATGCACTCATCTCTCATTGACCTGCGGGAGATTTCTAATTAAGCAAGACTGGGTAATCTCCGTGGCTAAAGTGATTAATGTTAGTAATTCTCTATCATCGTATGTTCCCACACTGGCCTGGTGTTATCCTGACCCTGAACATCATCAGCTGCCTAAAAGCCAACCGTTTTTATCACAGCAAATGATATTGATTGCCTATAATGAGGCTGTCAAGGTTGTGTTTATTTATGATGAGGCAACAGCAGAGGTTTTCATGTCATGTGGATATCAAAGAGAATCAACTGAGGCCAAGGAATAGAGCTAGCTATAAAACAGAAGATCATTTATATTCTGGTCCATGTTATCAGTTTATATCCATTCCTCCTATAAGCTGTCAGAGTAATAATTGATTAGCTATGTTAGGATTGATTAGAGCACAGAGCAAAACTTAGCCGGAAATAGTCTCTGTGATTAATGTCCTGTGTCTTTTCAGCACAACCATATTACTTCATGTTCTGCAGTTGTAACTTATCAGAATATCCATTTGTACATTAGGGAGACACACTTATCTACAACTGATATTCACATCCTTTTCCCTGTTCTGTGAGGTACTATAGGGATATACTGTCAGTCAACAAACGGCACAGCTTTTGCCTGGGGCTCAGTGGGGAGTTACTTATAATGGCTGTTACATATGACCTTAGCCATAGCAAATGAAGCAGTTTTTGAGGTTACGCTTCAAAAAGCAGGCATGGAGAGGTGAAAATAAGAAAAAAAAAAAAAAAAAAAAACCAAGGAGAAAAAGAAAATGCATTGCCTTTAGCTGTGATGCAGTCTTTTAGGCTCTAGCCAAATGGGCAGAAGTGCTGGAGAGAAAGTTTGTTTAAAGACAACTTAATGAAGCTGCAGTCAAACTGGACTCCAGCATTGGACTGCAGAAGGAAGCATAAGCAGAGAAAAGCACATATTTAAGCCTCTGGATTTTACAACTACAGTGCTCCGTGTGTGCTGTCTATCATTACACTGCTGTACTTGACAGAAAGTTAAACAGTTTGGCTTTTTCACCCCAGCATATAGTGTACCCAGCTGTCTTCTACCTAGGCTGGCAATCAAATACCTGGCATCATTTTCGTCTAGACTCTTTAGTCCAAATCAGTATGCACACACAGCATTCGGCTGTACTGCAGAAAGTCAGGGAGGTCAATAGTGAAGTGGAGAGCTTTGATTTAAGTGGCTTACTGCTAGGATGTTGGTAAGGAGGGGCAGACGGGATGGTAGGCTGTGGTGGGAGCTGTGGCTATGGTTTATAAAGCCAGTAATAAATAGATCCTAGGATTACTATTATACAGCATTCTCTGTTCTTTTGGGGCTTTTTCACTTTAACTTTGCAAGTGAGATGTGACTCTTCAGGGGCTGCCAAAGCAACAAAACAGTAAGGAGGACTGTAAGCTGCTGCTGTATTGTATTGCAATGACCGAACTCTGCCTAGAACACCTTGGCTCTGCATAGTGGATTACAGCTTGACTGAGAGAGTAATGGCATAATGCATCATATTGCATTGAACACTATTGCCCTTCACTGTGTATTATAGTTCAGTACTTTGTAGCATTGTAGCCTGTAGCAATGCAATCTCACCATTTATCATCTTTGGCATTATCATACTGAGCAAGTCTATAGAGATTCAGGATCCCTTGTCATGCTTTGCAAATGTGGGGCCATTGTGACAAGGTTATTGAAGGTGTATGGTGTCGTGATTAGCTGGATTTCATAGCTGCAGTCATTTGGGTTATCAGCTGTGTCACACTGTTACTCAGCAGGATTGAACTACCTGTACTCATCCAGGACACTGCAACAAGGGAATTGCTTTGCTCCAACCCAGCAAGCAATAAAGGATTTATACTTAGGGGGTGTAATGAGTTTTAGGAACCTGAGCAGAAAAGCAGAAAGATATTTTTTTTTCCAGAGCTACAAATAATCTTATCTGCATGGCCCAGTAATCTTTCTATTGATCTAATAGCGTTGAAGATTTTGCTCCACAACATCAATGTATCTAGTTGTGCTCTGTTTAATCCTGACAAGTGTCAGAGGACCCTGTAGACTTCTCTGTCGCCCTGTGGGGGACAGCTGTCCTATTGGCTCAGTGGTAAAGTGTGTTGCCTCTATCTGCTCTGACAGAGATGACCCAAGGCAAGGTGGATGAGAGAGCCTGATATCAGCGCCACCACTGACTGTCGAATAAGAAGCGTGTAAGTGGTCCGACACAGCTGATCCTGTCAGACACACATGTAGCATGTGGAGTAGAGTGTATTTACTACACATTTATCATAAAAGTGTAGTTTAAGATAAGGAAATTAATTGAGACATCATGTGTAATGACTCTTTTGGTCACATAAAACAATCAATTAATGACTTTTAATGAGTTTTTAAAAATTTTATACAAATAAAAACAAAAAAGTCATTTATTGGAATATTCCAAGACTGTCGAAATAATAGTGCAATGGGTTTATTTTTTATGCATTGAGACATTTAGACAATCCAACCTATTTGTTGAGTAATAACATCCAATAATTTTTGCTCACTAAAAAATATTTCAGGACAATATTTGATGGTACATCATACAGTTGCGGAAAAAAAATATGAGACCACCCTTGTTTTCTTCAATTTCTTGTTCATTTTAATGCCTGGTAAAAATAAAGATGCATTTGTTTGGACAAATATAATGATAACAACAAAAAAAGCTCATAAGAGTTTAATCTCAGAGCTGATATCTATCCATTTTCCATGTTTTCTTGATAAAAACCAAAGTCACTTCATTTCTTACATCAATAGCTACTTGAACTTGTACTTTAGTCACATGATGCACACAGGAGTTAGTACTTTCTTTGCATTACCTTTGTTTTTGATGACTTTTGATAGTCTTAATATTTTTTTCTGCGACTGTACATTTTCCCAGCTGTCATGGTCAGTTTAGTGAAAAAACAGATGCTCTCAAAGAGTTAAGAATGGTTTATAAGTACAGAAGATGGAAATGAGTTCCATATTTAAAGTCCTGGCATCACTGCTTTAGCTTTGAACATTATAAAGTTATTTAAAAGAAGTTTTTAACATTTTTATGACAGAAACTTCAATATTGAATTTGCACAGCTGTGTTCATAAACCATTGCTCTGCAGATAAGACCATTTTCAGCCTTTCTGATTTTTATTAACAGAAAAGATGTTTCGAAGGCCATTACATGTCTCTTAATGTCCTGGGTCACATGGTATCGTTATGGATGATGGTTATGGATGGTCTGAAATGGATGAGTTTCATCTATTCCATTAGTTTCCCTTAAACAGGAGAGGTAAAGCAGGTGCGTTTGTGTCACACAGATCTACTGTCTATACCACATGACATATGAGAGACATTTTCTCAAATTAGAAGTAGAGCATGACTCAGAGTGTGTGAGTGGTGGAGGCTGAACACAGTACTGATCTGCAAGACTGAAGGCTGTAAATGATGTCATAGCTATGGGGGCTTAAAACCCCCGTCTGTGCATATTACATATTTGCATACATTAACATCAAAAAGGTAACCAGTGACTTTTTTCTAATAAATAATTTACTGTGCACGTTTGAAATACCCAGAAGGTCATTTAAAAAGACATGCTGTTCTAAAGGTCTGAATCAACAAAAAGATGGCACCTTGATTACAGCCTCTAGACCAATTTCAATTGCAGAACATTTTCTGTAAACATCCCTATTTATGCCCCTGAACGGCAGCAACAGTGTGCTACACTTGTTACTGTTAAGTTAACATAGAAATAGAATTGACTAATGAACAAATGACCAACTTTCAGTGTAACAAAGACTACAACACAGACTTATAAGCACCAAGAATGTGACAGTGTTGTATATTAAACATTTGAAAGTTTAGAGGTAAAGTTATATTTGGGATTTCTAGACATGCAGATATGCTGAGAAAACCTGTCTGAAAACAGTGTCTTCAGTTGGAAATAAAGAAGGAATTAAAACCTTATGACAGAAGATAACAGTGGAAAAGACATGCATGACTGAGAGAAAATGCAGCACAAATGTGTTAAGTAAGACAGAAACATGAATGGAGATGCTCCTCATGGTTCATCCTGTTCTGGGCTCTTTTGCAGTAGCACCTGGTTCGTAGTCATAACACCAGCCACAGCACACCACACGATGAATGATATTACCCATCTACAGCAACACACACACACACACACACATACACACACCCTTACTACAGCTCTATACCTTGGGTCTACCAAGGCTAATTGCCATGGCAACAGGCTATTGAAAGGGGCGAGGGTCAGCTGGAAACCAGAGGCTCATTTTAGATAGACAGAGTGGTTCTTGGACAGAGAAAAAGTAGTTACATTGACTTCACTTAACTGAAACTCTGACTTTCATGGAAGTAGAAGGAAGTTGTAGCCTTATTTTCATGCAACTGAACAGATGCTGCTGTTCTTTTCACCTAAGCTCTGCCTACACTGAACAAAATTGCAAATATTCTGATACTCAGACATTGGTTTTGAAATGTAAAACTATTCTCCATGACTCTCTTCTACTGTTTGGTAGATCATTTAGGTCTCTGCTGGGATCGCATGACGTGTTCCCCTCGAGGCTGTGCAGATGCTTAGGTGATAAATTGCTATTATGATTCATCGATGCAACCTAAGCTTTTCTTCTTTGTGATCAAGGGTACGGAAAATGCCAGTACAACTCTGAACAGACGCTCACTAGCCTTTACTGACACTGATGGATGGAACTCACTCCGAAGGTGACACACAGTGACCCTCCACCCACTCACCCACCCACCTACACACACTCACTTTCTGCGTTTTGCATTCAAGTACACTAAATGCAAACACCCACACACAGCCGCACCCTATTCATGTTAGTGGGCTGTGGTAGTTTGTTAGTGTGTACAGTGGGGGAGTGTGTGTGATAAATGGGGGTGTGAATTATGAATGAGGAAAGATGATGGGGAGCCAGTCCACTCTGAAACCAGCTACATCACTCAGCCTGCATGAATTGACTGTGTATGTGCATGTGTGTAATATACAGCGTTTTTTTTGGGTTTTTTTTTCTATGCTCACATGTGTGTATTCTGCATCTTATATTAATGCACAGTCATTTTATCATTTGCAATTCAGACTGTGAAACATTTTAAATATTGCAACATTACATTTAGCTTTGTGCTAGTCTAAGAGCGAAAAAGCCTCTGCACAGCACTTGTCCTTCACACTTTGTTCATATTACTCTAGTACACAGAGACTGTTCTAGCAATGCCTTTTCTTCATTTCTCATATACAATCATCCTCTTTTGTCCATTTTCTGTGATTGTACAGTTTCAATCTGAAAAATTCACATTTATATTTTTTAATAGTTTTTAATGTGTACAATGAAGTATAACTGTAAAAATTAATGGCATGGTGCACAGCAAGAAAGTCCTGGGTTTGATCCCAGCGTTGGTTTGTGTGGAGTTTACAGGTTCTCTCTGTGTCAGCGTAGGTTGTCTCTGGCTTCCTTCCACTGTCCAATGACATGCACGTTAATGATTGAAGTTGCCCATAGGTGTGGATGTGAGAGTGAACGGTTCTTCGTCTGCGATGAACTGGTGACATGTCTAGTGCAGAATAGGTTCCTGCACCCCCACGCCATCTTCAGGTTTGTAAAATGAATGAATGAATGCATATACATGATCTATAGATGATGAAATATAGATGATCTGATGTAATTTCCTGCAGCTGTGGGAAACAGAAGGCATTTCCACATTTCCGTGTTGTGTTGTCGAGCAGTAGTGTTGCAACTGGGAAATCTTAACCGTTGTCAATCACATATTTAATCTTCTACATTTTTGAAAGCAGCTGTAGTTAGACAAAATGTGTGCCAAGATGGATTTTCTAAAAAGGAGTCCACAAGTGTTTAGAATTCTTGTTTCCTCTCACAATTACAATATACTGAAGGGTACAGGAGGTATGGAATGTTTGAACAATGATGGAAAAACTATCAAGGACTGCAGCTTTAAGAACATGTCTGATGAGCAGAATATCATTCCCACTCCATACAGTCACATGTGGCGCTGCTGAAAAGGCTGTGATCTGTAAATGTCATAGCCTTTGGCCACGATACAGTAATTTAACACAAAGAATTGTTGAATTCATATTTGATCAGTATAAAGGAGGTGGTATCAACCATATCAGACTTCATTAGGCACCTGAATTTCTTTTCCACCACTTATAGATGGTTAAGTAAGACTGTTTGTTGAGTGACGTAACTATAAAAAGGTGGGCCAATTTAATTATCCACGATAAGTATATACTACTATCAGGTTTTGGTATATACAGTCATGGAAAAAATTATTAGACCACCTTTGTTTTCTTCAATTTCTTGTTCCTTTTAATGCTTGGTAAAGTTTTTTGGACAAATATAATGATAACAACAAAAATGGCTCATAAGAGTTTAATTAAAGAGCTGATATCTAGCTGTCTTCTATGGTTTTCTTGATAAAAACCAAAATCACTTAAACTCTTACATCAATATCTA
>JAPTYQ010000029.1:21601735-21617073 GCA_029814465.1 Ostorhinchus cyanosoma
ATAGTGTTAAAATTGCACTTGTTTTTCTTAAGACATTTCAAGTTGTTCATGTTTTTCAGATTTTTAAGGAAATGTTGGAGATGTAAACATTATCATAATGTAATTTGACTTTTTTTACTGTTATTATTTTATCGGTCTGGCCTATTTGAGATCATATTGAGCTGAATGTGGCCCTTAACTAAAACCAGTTTGACACCCCTGATTTAGGTATGTATCGTAGTTATAGTACAGTCATTTCACTGGGGTGGCATTTTATAACTGCTTACCAGTAATGCAAATAGAGACTTAAAATTATAGGTACTTCAATTTAGATTTTTGGTCAAATCCTTCTGCAGAGCGACTCAAAGTATTAAACTGGCAAAAAAAAGATTCAAATTCAACAATAACATCACCTTTTATTTAACTGTAAGTTCAGCTCACAGAAACATTGTTCAGCAGAATCTTGCGTCCCTCCCGGCACAGGAGGGGCCCAAAAAGGCTGAGGGACTTACCTAATTTACATGCATTTAAAAGAACACTAAAATCTATGGTCTGCCATATATGAAAACTGTACTTCCTGGATGTATTTACTGTTTTTTATTCTACTGCATTGTCACTGTATTTATTGTGAATGATGTATACATTTTTGATGTCTTTTTAACTGGGACCCCTGGAAGACTAGCAACCACTACGGTGGAAGCTAATGGGGATCCCCAATAAACAACAAACAGGATGAAATTTTGGTACAATTGTTTTGAATGTTTAAAAAATCCTAAGCTTCTTTTATTGTACATAAGAAGATAATGTATTTGTCTACACTATGCTTCTTTAATGGGTAGATCAATGTGGGAAAAAAAAATCTCAATGTGGATTTTCAACTGGTTAAGTAAAGGATATTACAACAACAAACAAAAAATCTAATACTGAAGACTAACAATATTGGATATGCAGGGAAGGATATTTTCCATCACTGCCCAATAAAATTGGAAAGTTATGGTTTTATTATCTTCTTGTGTTTGCCTGATAATTAACGTCTGTTGTTTTCTATCAGGAAGTAAGAAATACTCTAATAAAAATGTATTTAAGAGAGGTTGGAAATTGTAATTAGGTATAATTAGCCTAGCTGTGCACAGTTGCGAAATAGAGGAGGGGGTAATATTTTGATGCCTTGTTTTGTTCTGAAAAATCCCATTTTTATCAGAAACACTTGAGCTGTGTATAATTTTTTAGCATGCATGTTATTTTCTAATATGCTCAATAATTTTAAATGCTGATGTGAATTGTAGACTTTGTTTTCTAATGAATTCTTCTTTGTTTCCCAGTTCATCATGTTCGTAAGCTGTGCCGTCATCATAGCTATCATTCAGTACTGTAACTTCTGCCAGCTAAGTTATTGGATGCGCTCAACTCTGGCTACTTTGATTGGTGTGGGACAACTTACCCTGCTCTTCAGGTCCCCCTGCAGGTATACATAACATTTAACTGTGAATCGGACTGCATTCGATTTCTTAATACAGTCATTTTCATGAGTTTGTTTTATTTCTTGCAGTGTTGCGAGGACTCTGTTTATTTGGTAAGTGCAGTCATTATTGTATGATGTGTTAGCATCAATATTTAAACTTCCTCAGTATATTTTTTAGGTAAGCTGTTACTGGAAAAGACTGTGTATGTATTACCTTCACATTGCGAATGATGCATTTTAGCTAAGTTTCAGTTTACTTTTATAAAAAGCCTCTGTAGTTTTCAATATATTCATATCTTCTATCTCACTCTCTTTCTAACAGGTCGGATGGCCAAAACAATAATAGCAACACCTCTACTGCCATGTCTGACAGCCCAGCAGACTCTGATCCAGAGCCCCACCTCCAGGACCTACTTGGCCCTGAAGCCTGTGTGGCCTTTTTCCTGCTCCTCCTCCTGGTCTGGTTTCTTAACCGTGAATTTGAGGTCAGTTACCGCCTGCATTACCATGGTAATGTAGAAGCTGATCAACACCGCATCAAGATCCAGAACATGAGGGACCAGGCTGACTGGCTGCTCCGCAATATCATTCCCATCCATGTGGCTGAGCAGTTAAAGGTCACCCAGAGCTATTCCAAGAACCACGACAATGTGGGAGTAATATTTGCAAGTATTGTGAACTTCAGTGAGTTTTATGAAGAAAGTTATGAAGGAGGCAAGGAGTGCTACCGTGTCCTCAATGAGCTGATTGGAGACTTTGATGAGCTGCTAAGGAAGCCTGCCTTCACAAACATTGAAAAGATCAAGACTATTGGCGCAACGTACATGGCAGCAGCAGGGCTCAATGCGCAGCAGTGTGCAGATGCTGCCCATCCTCACGCACACCTTCGTGCTCTTTTTGAATTTGCCCTAGAAATGATGCACGTGGTGGATGACTTCAATAAGAACATGCTAGGCTTTGGTTTCAAGCTTCGCATTGGATTCAATCATGGACCTCTGACCGCGGGTGTGATCGGTACTACTAAACTACTTTATGACATCTGGGGAGACACGGTCAACATTGCCAGTCGGATGGATACAACAGGTGTTGAGTGTCGTGTTCAGGTCAGCGAGGAGAGCTATTGTGTGCTCAGTAGCATGGATTATGAGTTTGATTACCGTGGCACAGTTAATGTTAAAGGAAAAGGTCAAATGAAGACCTTCCTTTACCCTAAGAGCAGTGAAAGTGGCCCTGTTCCCCAGTATCAGCTGTCAGTCTCACCAGAGATCCGGGCGCAAGTGGATGGTAGTATTGGGCGCTCACCCACTGATGAAATTGCCAGCATGGTGCCCACAACCAGCATCAATACAAGCAGTACCAACACTATGGTGGCCAGTGCCAGTGCTGGTTCCTCAACCAACACAGGGCTTGCACATGAGAAAGACGTGACACATTGTGGAGATCAGGTGACCAACCGTGAAAGACGTCCCTCACCAGAACCCAGTCATGCAAGGAGGTCTGTGTCTCACAGTGGCCTGATATCTATACCTGCTACCAACCTAGAGGAACCCTCTTCCTCTGCAGATAGCAAACAGCACATCATCTCATCCTCCACTCTGCAAAATACACAGAGTAATTCCACAACGTCTCAAAGAGACATCAAGAAAGACAAATGTGATGATCATGACCCTAACATTGGAGACTTGACCAGACTTTAAGAATTTACTACAAAGGCACTTTTTTGTCTTCAATCCTCTACCCTTTAAAGCTCTTGTTACAGCTGGTTGGCATTTGTGGAATTGTTATGCGTTCAATCGTACCAGGGTTATATATACACTTAAACTTTTGAAAGAACCTTTGTTTCTACATCAGCCAGACAACTGTTGTCTGAAACTGATGACATTGGATGGACTATCATGCAGGAACACACAGAGGAGAAGATGTGATGACTGAATCTGGACCTTCTCTTGCCTGCTACAAATCCCACTGTCTCCTATTTACCTACTTGATAATCTTTACACCTTTAATCTTGATTATTTCTTTCCTATGTCTTTTAAGTGCCTTTAGAATAGAATAATGTGTAGACTAAGCCTTTTTCAGTAAGGGAAAAAATAACATAAAAGGGAAAACTGTACATTTGCAAAACTTTTTGAAAAAAGAAATTTTGCTTTTGTTCTAAATTTACTTTTTAAACTATGTTTTGCAATGATATTTATGCCTTTGTCGAAGAAGAGCTCATCAAGCTACCTTTCATATGACAAGTGCTACAATGTGAGGAGAATCTTAATGTGTAGAAGGGAAATAACATAATATTCTCTTGTTATACATATATGTAAAACCTGCACTAAAATGCAGCAAGGCTTGTTTCTGTGTTCCTTTCGAAAACTCTTCAGGAAAGACGCATCAGAGACTAATCATTACAGGCCAAGGGTAAAGGAGGCTGAGTTGTGAGTATATTTGCATGTATAAAGTATGTATGAGTGAGTGTGTTTGTATGTGTCTGTGTAGGAATCAGAAAATCCAGGGACTAATGAGGAGAGGTGCTCGAGCGACTTGATGAAACTGCTGGATGACAAACAGTTCAGGAACGCACTGAAAGAAAAAAAAAAAAACTTTGCTTGCTGATGTGGCGGCTTTTTCTCTGGCCTTGGTTAACATCTTTGTATTGTCTCAGTTGTGAGGCATGATGGGCTTAGCTGCACTTAATCAGCATGTGGCGAACAACAGCATCACAGACGAAGCTGTAATTGTTACTAATGTGTGTGCCCACCTCTGTGATCCTTTCTCTTGTGGGCTCTGTTAAGTGTTGATGAGTATTTCAAGGGATATTACAAGGCACTGCTGTACTTGTAGAATGTCTTTAGCTGTGACTTTAGATTGATTAGAGAAAACAACTGCCTAGGTTGCTACGGATTACACTGTATGCTAGTCGATAGTGCTTTTTTTTTTAAAGACATTGATAATCAAAGTGGAATGTCACAAATCAAAACAATGTGTTTTATTTGTATTTATTGTAACACAAAACTTGAACTGTTCATGTGAAACTCCCATCTCTAATCCCTAATGCAAACATTTTGCATTAGATGCTTTGTACTTGCAATGGCATGAAACTTAATGTATAAGCACTGTAAATACAAAGACAGTGCATCAAGTTTTCATATTGCTTTGTATATGTTTTTGCTCAATTTGACTTGATTTACTTCAATCTATTTTGTCATATATTAATGAAATCGGTCATTGTTTCTAGTAAAAAGGATTGTGTGCTCAGAAGTAAGAAAGATATTACCATGCAATCCACTTCAGTGTCTTATTTTTGACATTTAAATATACTAAAAAACCTCATAGTTAATTATCAGTACATAATAAAGATCATAATCAGTACTTTGATATAAATATTGCATAAAAAGAGACAAGTTTGCCTTTTTTGCCATTACATAATTAATTTTTGGAGCATTAATCATTATCTCATAGATAAGTCATCTGCTTTGAGTTTGTGGGTTTGCTGCTTGTGCCTTTTAAATTCTTCCCCGCTGTTGTGTTCACTGTGAGCTCTAATTTGCTTTTCATGTAAAAAGGGAATTTAAGCAGTGCCTTTTCTTAATGTATACAACTTAGTGTAATCATACCAAACGTATCCTACATAATTGGCCTTAATGTTGTTCTTTGCTTGGCCTTCATTTTGTAATCCAGTTCAGGTGGGTTGAATTGTTTTAAATGCAATAATAAGATTTTAACACGATTATTTTGATGGAAAAATGACCTGCTTTATGCTTATGAGCACACAATCCTTGTACCGGTCTGAATTTGTGTATGTTATGTGACAAAAAGGGACACTTAGAATAATGATGTTACTGTCAAACGTTAAGTATTCAATAGAGGTCATGATACTTTAATGTCAGGTAAATTTCATAAGCTACATTCCTTTTTTTCTCTTGGTAGTTTTGATGACATATTTGAAACACTATGTTTTTTATTAACTATTTTGGACTAACAGGAAAAATAAGGTGAAGTCTGAACTAACAGGTTTTTTTTTTTTTTTTTATTGTATCTTGTTTTGTTTTGCTGCAAACATTCGCTTATGGTTGACTTGGTTTGAGTTTTTGAAATGACATTCTGAACCAGCAGAATGGCACAATGGAAAAAAATTTGATGCCAAAGAGTGTAACCACCATCTCTTAGATCTTTTCTTTCGTTGGTTGCATTTTGCATGTTTAAGAGGTCATTTCTATACTCGCTGTTACAAGACATTTGCACAAAGCTCTCACTTTTTATGTACAGTATGCCTTTGTATTGTATAGTATCTGAGCATTTTTTATTATTTATATGTGCATGTACAATAGTATTAATTAGTATAAAGAACTGGGCGATTCTAACAATATTGGAATAATACTTGTATGTTCTGTTTGCCTGCATGTGTGTAAAACGTATGAGTGTTTGTAAAACTGTGTGATTGTATCATATGGATTGTATGTGTTTTGGAGGGGATGCTTTTATTTTTTTGCAGGAATGTGACCTGTTGGCCTACACTTTAGTGAATTTTATCATCTCAAAAAGGATGATATGTAAGACTTAAGTCAACACAGGTCACATTTCTACTGTTGCTTTTATAAAGTTAAACTAGCCAAATAAAACAAACTCTTCTAGATGTTGGCTGGTAGGCCGTATTTAAGTAGTTTGCTAAAGCCATACTGTAATGGATTGTTGCTTTCTTTTTAAATGTTTTTGTATATAGCACGCTAAAAGGTATGCAAATGAAATTTAAATTAAATAAAAACGGTTGCTGGGAAATGCTGTCCAGTTTAATTTTTAGTCTGTAAAATAGATTGTAAAACAATGGACCCTTGGGCATAAACACATGAAAATCCCCGGTTAAGGTTAATCCTTATAAACGAACTTGTTCTTGTAAAGAGTTTATCTAAGTAATCTCTAAATCACTCTGCCTTAACAGCTTCGAAATTGCACTCTCAGGATTCCTTACAAAAGCTATTAATTGCATTGAATGCTTATAGCTAATGTGCTTAAGAGAAAAAAAAAACATCTAACAAAAATACATGTCTGAGGAATATGAATCAAGATGTACTAAATTATTAGTTTTCTGATTTTAAGTAAAAGATAAAAGAGAAAACCTACTTTTTTCAAATGTTATGATTTTTAAAAATTTATTCTTATTATTGATTTTTTTTTTTTTTTTTACCATAAACGCATGCTCTTACCACCACCTCATATTCCAATTTGGTGTTATCCAGAAACCTTATGTCTTGGTGTATACCTAAACCAACTTATGTACATAAATATTTGTGCAAAATATGTGAATGAAGGTAGAACTTAATGGAAATAATTATAATAGTTATAATATGTTTGTAGTTGCATGTGATTTTTGAGCACTACAAAAATAATATGAATAAATTAAATACTATTGCTTTTTGTATAGGCTATTATCTTCCAAAATACATTCTCATTGATTTTTTTTTTTTTTTTTTTACATATTTAGATTGAGAATACGCTTGAAAAATCCGTGGCAGACACTAAAGATCTATTTTTTATGGGTTATTCCACCCTTATAGGCTATCTCACGTACGTCCACATGACGCACAGTGGGACACAGGTTTACGTCAGGGCGTCATTGCACGACACCCCCCTCCCCCTCCCCCCCACAGTCTACCTGGGAAGAAAAAAAAAACTTTTTGTGTATCGGAGGAATCAACAGCCGCCATCTTGACGCGGCTCAGAATCGGGATTTCGGGGGGAGCATTAATTTTAAAAACCGATCGGAGCTATCCAGACGGGGCTCAAACGCCTTTTTTCATGCCGTAAATCGAAGCGTTAGTTCTTCCGACGAGATTTAATGCAAACATGTGAGGGTTAGATGGGTTTTTATCGTCTCGAAAGCCCACTGTATATTTGATTTCCCTTTTAGAGAGCGCCGCTTCTCGCCGTATCTCCGTCCCGAGACGCTGTATTTACCGGGAGACAGCGACGAGAAAAATAATCCGCCTCATAGAAAATATTTGTTGAATTTTGCTCTTTTTATTTAAGGCCAAGATATATTTTATGGCTGTTCGTTTCGACTGCGAAAAAAATGATTCTGTACGGACGCGAAACCGGCGATCTGCGGAGAAAGGGATTTGCTTACGCGTTGTGTAATATTTTATGATTGATTTTTATTTATTTTTCTCGAACTGAAATAATTTTTGGACGTAATTATTGAGGATAATTATGTGGGTGTTGGGTGTTGGATTATCATGGGGTGATCTTCGGCGGCGGAGCGTGGCGCTGTTGCCCTTCTTTTGAGACATTTTTCTCCAGGCAGCATTTCGCCAGTCTTTCCAGTCAAGAAAAAAAAACCTTTAAATCGCTCCTTTACGCGTAACGTTACGAAAAGTTACTAGTTACTACGAGCCAGAGGTCGGCAAGTTGGACCGATCCGTTTGTTTTTTTCCTCCCATCATCGTCCACTCTTAACTGCCGACCAGGATGGCTGACAATCTGCTGGATGTCGGACCCCCCACTGCAAAGCGACCCAAGCTGAATTCACCTCTCTCAGGATCAGATGGCCCAGGTAAGGAACAGGAACACGGTTCTGCATCTGGATCTTACTGACAGGAAGGTGCAGTGTTTATGCAGCCTGAACACTGTACAGTCCTGCTGCTGCTTCATGGGATTGAATGAGTCCACGGTTATGGTAAAGTAAACCTGTCAACCTATACAAGAGGACAGTGCAAATGAAACTGTAAACTGTCAGTCAAGTCCCTGCTGGACTGTTGGATAAATCACGTGAATAAAAAGCACCATAAACTGTAATCTCAATGTCTTATCTGCACATGTTGGTATCTATAGTAAGAATGTGCTGCCAGCTTGTCTGAGAAGTAAAGTGTAAAGACAGCAACAACTCTTGAGACACAAATGTCCCATACAGTTATTAACATGGTATGTGCAGACCTGCTTAGTTTCTTTTCATACATTTTGAACTTAGCTTGTTTTAATAAGTCTGTAATATATAGAAAAAAATACTGTGATTTCTCTTTGATTCCCTTTGCAGTTCCACAATTACACTCAGATGTTAGATGAATATGAAGTGCAACATCTATTAAATTGTAAAGACTACACTGTCCACTTCAAGGTCCATGTATCAAAACCTAGAATGGTCCAGTCTGTGCAAAGAAAATATTTATTTAGAACTTCAATCAAAATTCGAAATCCATTTCTCTGAATTAGTTTGTCTACAAAATGTATGTGACCTCGCTACACACTTGGGGAAAATTATTATATATAAAATATTATATAAAATATTATATGACTGAATATTAGAAAATACCCTTAGGGTCCCAGTCTTCACTCGTCCAACCTGCAGAGCTGCTTTCCTGTGTTACTTGGAAGAGTTGGATTAAAGAAAGCGACTTTATGTTATAGTTATAAACATGTATTTTATAACTGTCAGTATGTGTAACAACTCTGTCATGACGTCTGATGTTCAGTATTTGATCAGCCTCCAGCTTCTCATGCTCTGATTTGAGTGTTTTTAGTAATTGACATAGATTTGATTTGATGAGTTTAGTTTTGTTTAATTGATTTGTACATAGATTCCTGGGGCGTTATAATGTGACATTTTTGCAGTGCTGATTATTTATCCCAATTATCAAATATTAGGGTTTACCAAGAATAGACCAGGTTCCATGAGCATGTATGCATTTAGGTAAAAAATGAAGAAAACTGTGATATGAATATGTGTTTCATGTTTTCTCACAGTGTACAGCTCTCATTTGATTGAGTGGAAAAGGTAACACTTGCATCCAACTGATTTGTCAAATGTGTCTGAAGTTGTAAAGATGATATGAATTATGATATTGGGGAGTGGACGACGACAAGTTCATGGTGTTTTCATTCACCATCCTTAATCTAATAATCTAATAATAATCCATGTCAAGGTGAAAATCTCTCAGCTCCTATCACTTTTTCCCATAGGTTCGGCAATATATTGAGTTAATTCAATAAACCAAGATTTTTGCAAACTGATTACTTTTTATATTAGGCTAATCATCAATAGGGGTGTGTATTACCAAGAATCTGGTGGTACGATACATATCGCAATACAAGGATCACAATATAGTATATCGTGATACTGTTGACGAGGTGATATTCCTTTGTTTTGCTTGTTTTTTTTAAAAGATTATTTCCAGAAAATTTTAATTACACTAGAAATATATACAGATACTAAACAAAATTTTTATTTGATTAGAACAGGATCTAATGCTATATCACAAAACTTTCCGCTGTAAAATCTTAAAAGTGCAGGATTTGGAGAAATAAAGTCTTAACACTTGGCTTTACCAGTACAAAAAACATGATAAATAAATAAAATTATGTTTTACAGACATCACAGTTTAAGATCCTTCTGAAATGTTCATATTCTATTAGTTTTGAATAGAATGCATAGTGGACAGCCCCTGAATGATCCAACATTATAACATTGTTTTTGTGCAATTCCAACAAAGGAACTAACATCGGCCTCTTTTAGATGCTCTTTTAGGATGCTTGAAATAACCATTATTTAACAAAAGGCTTTTACCAAGTAAGAAAAAAACAAAAAACCTGTATGCGTGACCTGCAATATCACAAACTACGTTTTTTTTTGTTTTTTTTTTAGCATACGAACAACAGAGCAAAATACCTGTGTGAATATATAAATAAAAGCGCTTGCTGGAGAAACAAAAATGAAAACCAAAACCCAAAAATTTACCTCCACCATGTCTGCATTTGAATAAATGCTGAAAAATATTGATACAGTACCTTTTATTCTCGATAAAATATCATGAAATTAAATATTGCGATATATTGCAAAACCAGTATTTTCTTGCAACCCTAATCATCATTGAGTTTATCCTGTCAACAAGACTTATTGTCTTAATAAGAAAAGGGTATTTTTGAATTAAGCTTTGCCTTCTGTTCATGTGGCCAGAAACCAATCTTTTACAATCATAAATCATCCATAACATGAAACAAATCAAGATTGACATTTTTTTTGTCCATATAGCTCCACTTTATTTCCCTTTCAGTCACAGGAGCCAATGCAAAAAACAAATGCATCACTATTATCCCGATTGCTTTAAATTATTCTTGCACATTTTACCAGTAATGTTAACTTGGTGTATTATCAGACATAGCGTTTGTAGTGAGTTTGCCTTGAAAATTCTACAGAACACTTAATTTGGGTAAATCACTTCTTCACATTTCACCACCTGAGCCATCTCTTTAGATTCATCATCCTGTGGAGATGCAAAACATCTGTCTGCTTTTTTTTTCTTTTTAGAAATTGTAAAGATGAAGATGTGAAGTGTCTTTGTTTAGTGCATCTTGCCTTCTGGGAGCGGCCACATTATCTAGTCCGCTGACAGTTCTCAATCTTCAGCCAAGGCTCTTCATCTTCTCAGTGGAATGACAGGAGCTTTCACTGGGCAATAAAGCTTCCCCGGCATCAGCCCTTCTCTCCTGTTAATGCTAGGACACCTTTTTGGCACAACTTAGATTTGGCTTTAATGTGCATTTTTGATGATCTGACCACAAGTGGACAGCTTGGAGCGCATCTCTTGACACTTAAGATTAAAACACGTCCCCAAATGTGTCTTGACTTCACTTCTCAGCTCTGTGCAGATACATAAGCTCACCTATAGTCCACAACTTAGTGCAAGCTTTAATTTTGAGTTTAACAGACTGACTCTGTCATGTTTCTTTGCAAATTTAGCTCATTGGACTTTAATGACAAAAAAAATCTAATATTTTTATGCAAAATCATAGTGATATGTTAAATGCTATAAAGAAATTGTGGTACAATAAGTGTAACATTTAAGTATTACATGATATTTACACAATAACATAATGGTTTAATAGTCATTAACACCAAGTACACAGCAAGTACTGTGTATCTTAATTGTTTAAACCTTGTTTATTGTACATTTTACATTTTAGAGTTCTAATGATTAACTCTACCATATTAAGTTTTGCTGTTTGTAAAGTTGAATAATCACTTCTTAAGATTTTTTAGATGCTCATTTTATAATTGATAATTTCATGATCAGTTACAACACATTATTTTCTACATACTTTGTATGCAAAAGTATGCCATTTAAATATTTGCCAGTCTTTGAGTAACAAGTGTTACTGAGTAAAACGTTTTGTTGTATACTGTACTACCATGTTACTTAGTGTTTAATAAAGAAAAATTGTGCCCTGCTTTCCCTCCTCTGCCCAGAGAAAATGGTTAATGCTACCAAGAAAAAACTCAGGGTTACAATGGGAAATGTTGATACCTGTTATTGTAAAGTTTTCATGACATAATGTACACATCTCTACAGTCAGATGAATGGCACCCCTTCAGAAAAATAACCATTTCCACAACAGTCAATACCCCTTGTTATAGGGTTGAAATAACAGCTGTCAAACATTAGGCCCGCGGGTGAAAACTGGTTTGCCAAAGGGTCAAATTCAGCCTGTGGGATGAAATTGTGAAATGCAAAAATTAAACAGACAAAATTAACAATCAAGGCTGTCAAAATTATTTTAGTTTAGGTTCAGACCAGTAAAATGCTCTCATCATAACCTAACTATCAATAATGACAATTCAAAATTTTGCTCTTTTGTTCTAGTATAAAAAAGTAAAATTACATGAAAATGTTTACATATAGAAACTATCCTTTCACAAAAATGTGAATAATCTGAACAGATATGAACAATATTAAATATTTTAAGAGAAGTCAGTGCAATTTTACCAATATTCTGCCTGTTGCCAAATATTTTGTTGTGTTTTGTGCTGTGGAGATCAACTGTGATATGTAAGTTGTAATTTACATGCGTAAATGATAAACAGAGGCATAATATTAACACTGCCCATGTTTCTTAATACATTTCATGTTGTTCATGTTATTCACATTTTTAATGAAACTTTGTAGATGTAAACATTATTACAATGTAATTTTACTTATTTCTGTTATTATTTTACTGCTCTGGCCCACTACACGTCATATTGGGCTGAATGTGGCCCTTGAACTAAAATGAGTTTGACACCCCTGATTGAACTCTTCCCTTGTGGTTTAGATTTTCTCCATTACAGACTTGTCAGTAATTACTCGGCTTGTAACCACTATGTCTAAGTTCTGGTAAATTGGTGAAAGCTGCTACAGTTGGTTTGTGCTCACTATCAACTATACAAAGATAGACACTGCAAAACTTTCCTATATATGTAACAATGAAGCCAAAATCTGTCTGGTATGTAGTCTGCCAAGTTTGGAACCAGTGACTATGAGACTGCCTGACTGGAACCAGACTCTGCCTCCGACAGCTACAGGGTTATAGTTTAGTGATATTCCAGTTAATTGGCTTAATTAATAAGGCTAATCAGTGCCAGAAGAGGAATTTAAAAACTATTGGTATTGGCAGAATTTGGCTCTGATAACGACCGACAGCTTTTAATTCTGCGTGAAAATATAAATTCTATCTTGAATCACCTCCATTTTTATGTTTAGTTTGATATCAGGTCCATACATATTGATCGGTTAGTTTGATTGATCTGGATTTATTTATTCATTGATATATATATGAATGTGACTTAGATGTCCAGTTCAACAGTTAACTATTTTCCAATATGATAATCCACCTAAAAAGTCTGCAATCACTTTTGGGAAAAATTTGTTGGATGTGGAGTTTTTGGTTTGGTGAAAGTAGGGCTGCACGATTTTGGCCAAAAATAAAATCCAGATTTTTTTCTTTTAAAAACTCAAATTTTCGATTTTTGGGTAAAACTACAAAAGACAACAGAAGTCAGCATGTTGTTTTTGTGAGCAGCCCGCAATGCAAGGTGCTGCTCCCTACCAGAAGTGATACCAATGTAAGTCAGTGACAGGTATCAGTCCTGCGTGCATGCATGCATGGACCACGTAATATGAGTGATCCCCATGTGGTTATATTTAAATTGGGGGATCCATGCGTGGAAGAGACCAACCCATATCACACTGGAGGGGTTATATCTCTGGGCTGGCCTGGGAACGCCACGGGATTCCTCCCAGAGCTAGTAAATGTGGCTGGGGAGGGGGCTGTCTGGGCTACTCTGCTGAGGCTGCTGCCCCCGTGACCTGGACCCGGATCGGAAGGAGATGGTGCGGATCCATGTGGGACAGTGTAAGATGAGTGATCCCCATGCAGTTATATTTGAATTGGGGCATCCGTGCGTGAAACCACGGTTTACAATGGTATCACTACTGTGGGCCCATCACAGATTTAACGTCCGTGGTCATTACACGGACTTCAATGAAAGGCCGCTCTCACAGTTAGTAGGAGGAGCCTACGGTAGCCCACAGGGGCACAGCCTGGAAGCGAGCGGCCTTGGTGTGAGAGAGATGAAATCTATTTGATAATTTCCCTTTTTAAAAATCGGCCTAATTTTAAAAAATTCGATTTCAATTTAAAATTGATTTATTGCACAGCCGATGGTGAAAATGTCACTGAGGAACATGACAGGAATCAGCTGCTTGTGTCATACTGAAGCATTTTTTACTTTAAATATGAAATGTCATAAATTCTATCTCTATACACAGTCTTTAGTGCAAAATAGTTTGCCAGAGAGATAAAATGTGTTTTGCACAGCATGGATAGATTGATATTAGTAGGAGTCTATCCGTATCCCATCACCCCTACTGTCCAGCTTAAAGACATCTAGCATTTTTTAAAGTTGGTTTAATGGTTTAATTATTGAAATTCGTGTTCTGTGTCGACAGTGCCTTGCACCTGTTGCCACAATAACAGGTAATGCAACTAATTTGTTTCACCATTTACGTCGACACCACACAGCTTTTTATATACTGTTATACTTTATATACTTTTTATATACTATTTTATACTCCTATTTTTCCATATCGCACATATATCGCAGGGTTAAAAAAAATGATTCAATGTCAGCTTTTTCCAATATCGTGCAGCCCTAGACTGAAATTGCAATATTCATTCATTCATCTTCTGAACTGCTTAGTCCTCGAGAGGGTCATGGGGTGCTGGAGCCTATCCCAGCTAACCTATGGGCGAAGGGCGGAGTTCACAATGTGCGTGTTGCAGGTTCATCACAATATTGTCCATGCTTATCACATGATTATTTTGTCATTTGTAATTGTGCAGGTCTATTTAAGATGGAATTGTTTTCATTAGTCTCTGTTCATTTCTACAGATCTATAGTCTGAAGGAACAGCCTTAAGAGAATGCAAATTTATTCATGGCACTCAAATTCTGAGCATTTTATTATAAAAGTGTAATAATGCAATATCTTGCGTAGTTTAGTTAATATATTATATTACTGGAAATTGGACAGATAGCAGAGGCATACCTTTATCCACCTCATTGCATACTGAGCTGTCGCTTACAGCCACAGATTAGCCGGCTGTCTTTGATGTTTCAGTTAATGTATGACAGTTTTTTTTTTTTTTAACGGTGCTTTGGTCTCATGTCATTATGTGCGTGTGCCTGTGTTCACAGGCCAATGTCAGGCTTTCTTTCATATTAAATGGCTGAGTGGGCGTGTCAGCACCAGGGGTGAGAAATGGGCAGATGCTCTCCAGCTCCAGTGTGTCTAGCTCGTGTGTATGATCACCAGCCCCTGGGGTACACATTATTCAGCCATGTCAAATACATTCAAGCGTAAAAATCTTGCCTTTTACCAGTGTGGCAAAGCTGGTGGAAGGCAATCACTATCTGTGTCTAGTGGTTAATGTCTCAGCTGAGGTGGAAATGATGGCAATAAGGAGAAGACTGGATGGCACTAGATGAAACCCAACAGCCATCAACCTAACACTCGTATCAGTTTGGGCTTCCTTTCCTTTCCTTTCCTTTCCTTTCCTTTCCTTTCCTTTCCTTTCCTTTCCTTTCCTTTCCTTTCCTTTCC
>JAPTYQ010000029.1:21625629-21653504 GCA_029814465.1 Ostorhinchus cyanosoma
AAATTGATGAAATTTTCAGGAAATGTTGATACTGGCACAAGGAACAAATGATTAAATTTTGGTGGTGGTCGGGGGGGTGCGCGCTCTCCGAGTGCTTTTTTCTAGTTTATTTTCTTTCCTTAAATTTTGGTTAAAATTTTGTAAGAACTTGTCTGAAAATGTACACGCCTTCTATGATGGGTAATGTACTGAACAATGTAGACCCGTCTCCTTTTAATTTTAGCATATTTTTCAAAATCGGAATAAATATGATTAATTTATCCTTTTTCTGGACTTGCTATAGACAACTGGTGTGTTGTCCCCCTCTTGTATTGATTTGCTCATCTTTTGAGTCTGCTAGAGGAAGCAGACAATCAGCTGAGGGAGTTGAATCTGCAGCCAAGAGCATCAATCTCTGTGGTTCTAACCTGGGACAGCCCAACAGAGTTTCATAGCAGATCGATGCTGATGTGTTTATTACTGCATTCCTGTGCTTCACTGATCTGACAATGAATTCAACAGTGTAGTTAATAACGCCACACACACATTTTACTTATTTATCTTGTGAATGAAAACTATTTTAGAAAATGTGTCTTGTAGAGTTATATGTAAATACCTGTACACTCAAACACTTTGAAGTGTACACTGTGAGAAAATGTCTGAGAGTTTCAGGGCTTTGTGGTTCAACAGGAAACCAAGGGTAAACCAGCAAGCTAGTTCTCACTAAGACAATTTCAACAGACATTGCCACATGAAACGGCCCCTCCTTCCACTAACAGACATGATGTGTATGACTACATTTTCTTATATTTTGCCAAAATTAATAAGCTTAGTGTGTTCATATTAATGATAGATGCCTCATACAATCATGAAGGAAGATCTTGGGTTTGACCCCAGTGCTGGTCCACAACCACCAGAGGATTAAGCAATCCAGAAAATTAATGATTGAACAAAGGCATTTCCATCCTTTTGAGACAAAGTTTTTGGGCTGTTCGAAACAAAAGTTGAGAGTAGATAATAGGGGTGCAACGGTAAATGCACTGCTGTACCGAATGGTACGGACCTCACGGTTTGGAATGAGCATTTACCGCAGTATGGCTCATTTGTCATTTTCAAATGACATTTTCAGACAACTTGTGTTTGTTAGAGCTTTGCGAGACGACTGACTTAAGGAATTCCACTGTCATTGATTGGAGCTGGATTTGGCGGAGCCCATCTACAGCCAGACACAGAGCTCATTCCAACTTACAGGATGCATGGAACTATGAAGGCAGTGATGCATGACAACATTAAAAACGGACTAACCTATTTATGTACATAAAGTGAGCATAAATAAGCCTTAAGGCTCTCCATCAGCTCCCATCTATGTTTCGGCACACAGCCAGCCTCTCCATCTGAACCGTACTATATGTGAAGCAATACGTACCGAACCGTGGATAACCTGTACCATTTTATCTCTAGTAGATAAAATGTTTCCCAGGAATGTGTCATGATACTCAACTACTCTTCTAATAGTTGATAAGTGTTTTTTTATTATTATTATTATTTTTGCCATTACCAGTATCTGATAACAGTAATGATCAGCAGCTGTGGCTACAGATGTAGTTTACCTCCACCAGAGTGAGAATGTGAGAGTGAATGAATAATGGATCATTAATGTAAAGTGCTTTGGGTGCCTTGAAAAGCGCTGTAGAAATCTAATCCATTATTATTATTATTATCATTATTGTAATTATTATCATTATTATTATTATCAGACAAATCCTCATTGTTATTCATGTACCTTCTATGATTTTGCTGTGTCCATATTAACATTTGTACCATATTTGAAGACCAATCTTTCAAATTGTTATTGAGATATCATACATTAAACCTAATGGAGGATTGATGGACAGACATTCTTATAGAAATGTTCTAGGGAGGCATCTCAAATTTTTTGCAGCTTTATTTACATTTGGTAGGCAAAAAGAAATTAGAAAATACAGACTGCAAACTCTATCTCAAACTGGAGGCTGGTTTTATCATCCATCAGCCACATCAGTGTTGTACCCATCATAATGATCCACACCCCAATCCACCTCTTCAATAGAAAAGATGACAGGAATTTATACAGCAAATGTCAGGTATTTCCATTAGGTTAAGTATGCTGGTGAAATTTGACATAGGCTTTATTAATGTAAGGCTGTGTGAAGCTACATGTGTTTTGTCAACTCTCCCTTCATGTGAAAATACAGAAATGAAAGTTCACATTTGCACAAAGCAAAAATGTGTACTGGCCTTAAATTCTAGAAATTTTTTGTAATGATAAAATGGTTCTTGATTATTTGGTTAGTTGAGTTAATGAGATTTAATCACTATTACTCTACAGTACAGTGGATGCATAGGCAAATAATAATACATTTTCTTTTAAAAATGTTTTAGTCTTTTTTTTTGTTCCTTTTGCCTATCTATGTTTTCATCAGCTAGTATTTACTCTTTGCTCCAACTGTTTCTCTTTTCTCCTCTTTCTGTTGTGTGCCTTCTCTCTCTGGGCCTCTTGGCCTTTGATAATGGAGCCGTAAATCATGTTTTAGAGCAGCCTGTGTGTTGTTGTTTCGGTGGGGGAGGTAAGGGTGGACGGGGACGGACAGAGGAGGAGAAAAGAGGACATGCCAAGAGGAGGGGAAACACTGATGGCTTCCTGTGAACCTCTAGCCTGGCGACCTCCCTGTAAAATAAGTCCAGGCTGTCAAGTGGGAGAACCTTTTTTGACACTTGGGTCCTATTGAGACCTGGCAGGTGTGTTTTGTAATCCAATCATACATGGCCAGCTTTGTGTGTCACACCTGCCATCTCCGGTGATTTCTTGCTATGTATGTAAATAAATAAGTGCATCGTGCCTAAAATATATTCCTTTTACTGGTGGGGGTTGTCTGAGCCTGTCCCACACTTATTTGAAGCGATTTCTGTCCTGGTGTGCACCTTGTGTAATTCTCTGTTCCTAGTTTGTATCAGTCTTCCATGTCATGTCCACAAGGGCGGCCTCTCTTGTTCAAGTCCTTTGATGCTTCTATTAAGTTGTTGTAGTTCAGCCACTTTCCCCAAGTGGGAAAGCCTTCACGTAAGAGGAGGCTGAGTCCACGCTCATGTCTGAATGGGAGGGAGGCAGCAGGCATCTGTGTGTTTGTGTGCAGCCGTTGGGGGAGGGGCAGGCAGCAGCGCAGTGCTCTGCTCAGCTCAGCTCAGCTGTTGAGAAAGCTGGTTGCTCTCCTGTGTGTGTGTCTCTCTCTCTCTCTCCGCTGGGCTGGGTTTGCTCTGTCAGCCAGCGCACTGCTGTCAGTGGGGAACCTCCATGAAGCAAAGCCGGCTGCTGCTTTGGCCACTGTTTAGATAAGCAGGCAAAGGCTGTGGGCAGATACAGAGGCCAGGGATGGGAATGGATTACTGATCTGATCTAACAAAGGGACAACTTTTTTTTTTAGAAAATGAACAAAGCTCAACTTGAGTTTTTTTTTTTTTTTTTTTAGGTTTTTGACAGAAGCTTGTGCCTAGATGTGACACTAATGCTTATAGTTTTTATTTACTTTTGAAGCTCATATCTTGGTCAGCATCTTATTAAATTAGAAACTGCTACATAAGGATTCACACATCAGTGCAAATTTTAACATTTAGCCCACAGTGATGGTATTCTGTTTGCAATGCTAATCTATTGACCGCCCTCTTCGCTATGTGTTCACTCTTTCGCTATGTAGATGGGGATATCAGGAGCTCCATTTGGCCAGCAGTATGGACAGGCTGGGGTGCAGCAGATGGGGGCAACGGGGGTCAATGCCCAACAGCTCCAGAACAAGACAGCTCTTACCAACAACCTGCCCCAGTTCCCTGCAGAGCTGAAAGGAACTGGGAATGTGCCAAACATGGTGAGTGTTGTATTTTATTGTTTTTTTTTTAGGTTTTTAACTGTTCCATCCCATTCTTTGCGTCAGGCTAATGACCTCTTGCTTTTGAAATTTGATATACTTATACAAATTTTGTTTAGACTTTGTCACCTGTTGCTTCACATTCCATTAGACAGCAGAAATGCACACATGGATAACAGAAAATGAAGGATTTGATTTCAGACTATGCTGTGTTCTTTGGACTTTAATATGGAGGGTTTTCACAGATGTCTTAAAGAAACATAGCCGTGCTGCTTTAAAACACAGTGTCTTCCGTTTTGTAATGTGTTAAGTGTTGGAAAGCACATCACACATTTAAACAGACTTTTACCAACTCCTGGCAAATGCTTCTCTCTTTCTCAGTTCCAAGTCTGTCATTACCATTCTAACATCCATTTGTAGTTAAACATTCTGTGCTACAGTCATTCTATGCATTTTCTCATGGATCAAAACAACAAAATGGCCCTTTTACAGTGGTATGGGGTAATAAATTATGAGTGTTTACAGTCACATAATGATCTGGTTATAGCAGTCATAGGAAGGAAAGACTCTAATTGATTAACTGTTGACTTGAGTTGCATATAGGACTTAAATCTAATCGCCAAAGACGGTCAAAAGTGTAGCTAGTGCTAAACCTACACTAAATTAATACTGTAGCATTAATTTGCCAAATTTTTGGATTGTAAAATTCTCACAGGAAATGTGTGAAAGGTAACAACTTCCTTAATTATTCATACAGGCCTCAGCTTCACACGGCCCACACACGCTGTCTGCAGTAGCTTGTTTGATATACTATAACAACCATATGGACACTGCTTCTTTGGTTTGAAAACCATAACTGGAGCAAGATAGTATGCTGTATGTCTTTGTTTGAGTTCCTTCTTTTTCTCAGATGAAAAGCAATAGTTTTTTTTTGTTTCTTGTGTTTTTGTAACCACATCTAATCTGAGTATTGGTACTGTGTTACAGTCTCAGATGCAGCAGCAGGTAGCATCAGTAGGCATGGTCCCTGGGGCTGGTGGTGGAGTATCAGCAGGTCCAACAGCCGACCCTGAGAAGCGCAAACTCATTCAGCAGCAGCTGGTCCTGCTGCTCCACGCACACAAGTGCCAGCGGCGGGAGCAGGCCAACGGGGAGGTGAGGGCCTGCACTCTGCCCCACTGCCGTACCATGAAGAACGTCCTCAACCACATGACCCACTGCCAGGCCGGCAAGTCCTGCCAGGGTGAGTGAAAGGGATGGCTAAGGATGAATGCTTGGAAAATCTATATTGTATCCAGAATAATGAACTGTGATCAAGCCCTCTGAAGTCTGGTTCGGTGCAAAGTTCCTTTCCAAACACCAAGAATGGCAGTAAAAAGGTTTTTTTGACGTGTTTGATCACCATTGGTCACCATTCTTCACCTGCGAAGTTTTAATGACAGAATATCATCAGGCAGAAATTTAATCTTGTAATTATACTCACTGTAACAATTCTCATTCCTGAAAGTCTGGTATTATGTAGTTTTCAATGTGTATAGTAAATGCAACTCATGTTATAGTCCAAATGTTTGCTCATTGAGTTAGATCACCTTCCATTGTAATGTTTATTGCATTGGTGTATAAATTCAGCTGTTTTTTTTATAACCCTTATGTCATAAGATTGCTGAGTGACACAATAACACTAACTTCTTGTCTCACTTTTATTTCTTCCCAGTGGCTCACTGTGCATCATCCAGACAGATCATCTCCCACTGGAAGAACTGTACACGGCACGACTGTCCAGTCTGCTTGCCTTTGAAGAATGCTAGTGACAAGAGGAACCAACAGCGTAAGTAAATTCACCATCTCACCTGGCCTCATTTTTATTTGCAAATCCATACAAAAATATCATGTTTCATATTTAAACTCTTGTAGGTAAATAATACTGTTAACTAATGACTTGTGGTAATTTTGAGGGGAAAAGACTTGTTAATAAATGCTTGACAAAGCAGCTATTACTGAGCAGCAAGTCTCATGTCTCAGTGTGTTGTAAGAGGTGGTGCCACCTGCAGGTTGTGTTTCGCTGCTGCTGCTCTGTGTTGGCTCGCTGGCTGGGGGAGCTCAGTCAGTCAGAGGATTCCTCCAGAAAGGCTGGGCATGTAATGTGAAACCCAGGGGAGGGGCGCTGTAGCTGTGCTATCAGTGGGGCAGGGCCTTTGGACAGCGTGCTCTCTGATTGGTCAAAGGCCTTATGACAGATTTAAATCCCCCACAGAGGCAGCGTGCTCCCTGTCAGCAATCAACACAGCAGGGAGCACTGCAGGGATTCTATATCAGAAACGCCTCAAGTTGTTCTTTTGCACACAGATGTTTTTTTTTTTTACTCAGAAAAAAAGGCTATTCTTTTTATTGTTTTATTCAAGAAGAAAATTAATAGTCATTGGGTTTTATTTTTGATTAATTAATTTATTCATGTTTTTGAATATATACATGTATATAATATATAAGATAGATATGACTATTGATCCCGCAGTGTTTCAGAGCAAACAACAGCAAAATACAAAAAACAAAGTGCAGAGAAGACAAGCAGAAAACACACAAGAGTGAATTATTAAAGTGTAAATGTTTGCAAATATTGGTTATCTTTGTAGCATTTACTTTATCATTATTGCAAGCCATTTATTAAATTCCTTATTTGTTTGGCTCTGCCATGTCCTGAACATGCCCTCCTCTTCTCTCTAGCTATGCTTAGTTCGCCAGGGGCTGGTCTGCAGAACACCATTAGCAATGTGGGTCCTGGTCAGCCCAGTGCCACAGCCATAAACAGCGCTGCCACACACATCGACCCCAGCTCCATGCAGAGGGCCTATGCTGCCCTGGGCCTGCCGTATGGGAACCAGTCCCCTGCTCAGGTTCAAGGGCAAAACCAGGGCCAGGGACCTACACAGCAAAACCCCCAGGGTCCCCAGCACCCGCAGCTGCGTACTATGAACCCTCTAGGTAGGTAGACAATCGACTTGATTTAAGCTATAAATTTACATACAAGTGATGGCAATGTATTAAATATACCACTAAACCATTTTTACAAACTCACGTAAATGGCGGTCTGTGGTTTTCAGGCACTAATCAGATGAACCAGATGGCAGGAGGCATGGGTGTCCCTACTTCAGATCAGGCTGGGATGCACTCTGACTCCTCCCTGCCCTCTTCACTCAACAAGTGAGCTCTTTCATCTTTTGTATGACACTTATCACAACAAACCAGACTGTTGCTGTCAGTACTTTCAGTGTGCATCTTATGTTGACAAACCTGATCTTAATCTCTCCTCTGTCCTACCGCCCTTTTTAAATTTAGCTCTCGTTTTATCTCCTATTTCTGGTTATATACAAATTGCTTTGTTTAAGAAATAATGTGTGAAAATACTTTATGCTTTTATATTAAGTTGCACAATTTTCCACCCTCTGTCCTCTAGTCAGCTGATGCCAGATGGGTCAGTAGCAGGAGGCATGGGAAACCTGCCAACTGCCACCCCTCTTTCTGCTAGTGGAGTAAGGAAGGCCTGGCATGAACACGTCACTCAGGACCTGCGCACCCACCTGGTGCACAAACTGTAAGCACAACTGTGAAACTATACTTAATGAAATATAAATACTCAGGTTCTTTTACATATAAACACATTAAAGCTTGTTGCTACATTGTCTTATATGTTCGCCGCTTGTCGCTTTGCAGTGTACAAGCCATATTCCCCACCCCAGATCCCGCAGCGCTGAAGGACCGGCGAATGGAGAACTTGGTGGCATATGCACGCAAGGTGGAGGGTGACATGTATGAGTCGGCTAACAGCAGGGTAACTAATATACAGTTGTGGTTTCTCTTATCACACTATTATGTATATAATATATAGTAAAATATGTGTTATTATATTAAAAGGTAACTGTCAACTACTCAGGATAAACAGAAAATTACCCCGTTAGGATGAGAGCAGCAATCAAGGAATACAGTAAAAGTTATTTTAAACATGTCTTGCCTGATTTTCCTTATATTGCATTATATTCTGTAGGATGAGTATTACCACTTCCTGGCAGAGAAGATCTACAAGATTCAGAAGGAACTGGAGGAGAAGAGGCGCTCACGGCTTCAGAAACAGCCTGGTATGGTGGGCACAGCTGGGCCTCAGCAACCTGGAATGGCTCAGCCGAATGCTATGGGCCAAGGACAGGCTGTCCGACCTCCCAGTTAGTAGACAAACTCTAAACTTGTTGATACATCAATATATTTTTTTTGCTGTATAAATTGATTCGGTTTTAGCTGTTATGAATATGTTATATACTGATGTATCTTATTTCAGATGGACCTGTGCCTATGCCCAACATGCCAAATCAGATAATGAACCGTATGCAGGTGCCCCAAGGTATGTGAGAATCCATTTTGATTTCATATCAGAGAAAAGCTCCCTCTACATCCGTTTTTTGAAAAAACAATACTAGTTCTGTCTGTACACCACCATAGAAAATTAAAAGTAGCTGAGATGCAGTTTCCTGTACACTTAAAATATATGTTGGCTGGTTCAGTGCCTCTTCTATCCCAGAAGAATAAGGAATATTAAATTACCAGAATTCCCAGGTATAATAAAAGGATGTATAATTGTGCATGTGTTTTTCCCACAGGAATCAATCAGTTTAACCCAATGGCAATGCAGAACACGCAGATGTCTCAGGCACCCATGGGAGCACGTGCTCCCTCCCCCATGAACCATCCACAACAGATGAACATGAGCTCCGTCCCAGCGGTTAGATCTTTCTTCCTGATCTCTTTTTTCCCCATAGATTAAGAATCTTTGGTCATACTGAGTCTATCATTTTCTTCTTACATCTTTTTTTTTTTGATTATTCACTGTCCACTTGTCTAAAACTTGACTTTTATCTTGTCTTATACTTATCTTTTGTCTCCTATTTCTAGTTCTTCTCCCTTTTCTTACCATTAGCCTTTCACCTCCTTCTTATTGCTGATGACAGCACTGTCTTCAGCTGCTTGTTCATTACTTGATCCCTTACTGTTTTGACACTTGAAAAGCATCAACATAGGATGTGCTGTCTCTGGTTGATAAAGGTCCCTCTCAGTTTATGACACAGTGTAATCCGTAATGAGACCAAGCAAAGCCAATGGCCTGTCTTAAGACTCCTTTACATTCTGTTGTACCTTGGCTTTAGAACAGCAGCACCATACTGTGTTTCTATTGAGTCCACTGTTTGTCAAAGTGACACTGTTGGCAGTTTAGTGCAGTTGTGGGAACAATATTGATGATCAACGTTTAATGCATTTTATTCATACTTTGCTGGTATATGTCAAATTCATAATTGGTGTGTTTCATCTCTCTTCTAATTTACAGATGAGCATGTCCCCATCAAGGATGCCTCAAACTCAAGGAATAATGGGTAGTCATGCTAATAATATGGTAGCTCAGCCAACCAACCAAGGCCAGTTTCTACAACAAACTCAGTTCCCTGCAGCCCCAGGTGGATCAATGAATGTGAATGTAGGCCTGGGCCAATCATTACCTAAGGCTGGTGTCACACAGGTAACGGGACTGATGCCAAAGTTTTATGTGCCTTTAGAGTATCAACATGTGTTATGTATTGGTGTTCTGTTATACTAACTGTCCACTCTGTGTTTATCTCTCCTTGTGCCAGCAGCCACAAAACTCTAACCTTCCCCTGAATGCACTGGGCTCTCTCAGCTCCCAGCTGCCCTGTGGCACTGGAGCCCAGCCCACCCTGGGTACTACCCCTCCACCCAATGCCTCTGCCAGCCTGCAGCAGCAGCAGCAGCAGCAGCAGCAAATACAACACCATGCTCCTGTGCAAGCCCAGGTGCCACCCCAGCCCTCTACCCCTGCCTCAACAGGTGGGCCCTCCTCGACTCCAACTCACATACCCAGCAGCCTCCCTGGCCCCCCTTCAGCCATGAGTACACCTCCTGATCCATCCCAGCCGCTCACGCCCCTGCAGCCCCAACCTGAACCCCCCAACCAGATACAGCAGCCCACTTCAGTGCAGGCACAGCACCCCAGCACACCGGTGAGCAGCTGTATTATTGTTCTCTTACAAGCATTTTACATGAACTTTGACCAAATACTAAAAGATGATGTAACTGTAGCTTTTTAAAAAAAAATATAAGCCTTCTGATTTTGGAAAGAAACCCAGTTTCATACTTGAGTGGTACAACTTATTCACTTTAATATTTATTTACCTCTCTCTCTCTCTCTCTCTCTCTCTCTCTCTCTCTCTCTCTCTCTCTAAATTAAACTTCCGCGTCAAATGACGTCTTTCTTTCATTCCTTTTTCTCAACATACTGTGCCATTTCAGTTTCCAAGATACATAATGCCATATCTTTCTAAATATGAATTTTGACCTCATTGCACATGTTTTTCTTATATTGTACAATAGACTTTTTTTTTTAATCATTGAAGATACCTGGCTTTTCACAACATAATCTAAATTTCTTCTTCTTCTTTTGTAAGATGTCCCAGGCAGCAGCCAGCATAGACAACAGAGTTCCCACCCCAGGCTCTGTGGCTGAGCTGAGCTCACAGCAGGCCTTGCCTGACATGAGCAGCACTGAAACCAAACCTGAAATCAAATCTGAAGAAGATGACAGTAACTCGGGCAAGAAGCAGACGGATATAAAAATGGAGGTGAGTGACTGGTTCCATACAACATAAGGTTAATGGATTAATTTTTCAAACTGTAAAACATGTTGAGTTTACAAAATGTGGAGGAACTGAAAAATAAGACTAAATAATTATACTGTAGGGAAATGAGAGAAAAACAACAACAAATGCATACCATAGAAAATTTTTTTTATTTTAGCCACTGGTTTAAACTTTTCTCATTCTTTAGTTGAATGTGCAACATTTACCTCCAATTGTATCAATATATTTTGAGACACTTTTCCAAATCACTGTAAATTGTTGTTCTTCTGAACAGGATGAAGATACCAAACCCCCACTGGTGAAGAAAGAGGAACCAGATGCAGCAGAGCCAAAGCAAGAACCAATGGAAACTGAGGAGAAAAAGCCGGAGATGAAGGCAGAACCCAAAGAAGAGGAGGACGGTGGGGCCAACAGCACATCAACAACCTCCACCACCCAGGCTCGCAAAAAAGGTAAGCAACGCATTGTCTCAATTTTAAGCCCACTAAAAGGCTCCTTCATCAGTAGGTACAGATAAATAAAGCTTGGTACAGTGTTGAACAGTTATTTTAACTTGTCTTTCTAGTGTTTAGTGGATTTTTTGTAACACTTTGGTTATCTTTTTAGTCTTTAAGCCAGAGGAGCTAAGACAAGCCCTAATGCCAACACTTGAGGCCCTGTACAGGCAAGACCCAGAGTCTTTGCCCTTCAGACAACCTGTAGACCCGATGCTTC
Organism: Ostorhinchus cyanosoma; assembly: GCA_029814465.1. NCBI lineage: Eukaryota > Metazoa > Chordata > Actinopteri > Kurtiformes > Apogonidae > Ostorhinchus > Ostorhinchus cyanosoma. Next base: position 21,636,914 of record JAPTYQ010000029.1, read on the forward strand.
TCGGCATCCCTGTGAGTGTCCACACTTACACACACACACACACACACACACACACACACACACACACACACACACACACACACCCCCACAGAATTGTTCTAATAGTACAGCACCCACAAAAAACACTTAAACTGAGTTTTGATGCCAACAAATGTCCACCACCTGCTCTACAGGACTACTTTGACATAGTGAAGAATCCTATTGACCTATCTACCATCAAACGGAAGCTGGATACTGGTCAGTACCAGGAGCCATGGCAGTATGTGGATGACGTGTGGCTCATGTTCAACAATGCTTGGTTGTACAACCGCAAAACATCCCGTGTTTACAAATACTGCACCAAACTGGCAGAGGTGTTCGAGTCAGAGATTGATCCTGTCATGCAGGGCTTGGGCTACTGCTGCGGAAGAAAGGTGAGACTTTTCAGGGTGGGAAGTCAACATCAAGACTTTTCTTTCTAAAACCTGCTGCACTTTTGTCAGTTCAATTTTATGTTTACATGCAAATCGACTTTTACTCCATATAAACTGCAGTTTGCTTGTGTCTACTAAAACATCAAGAATTTTAATTTTCTTTTTGGTTTTCCACAGTACGAGTTCTCGCCACAGACGCTGTGTTGCTATGGCAAACAGTTGTGCACGATCTCCAGGGATGGCACATATTACAGCTACCAGAACAGGTAAACTTGCATGACTCCTCAAAAGGCTACTGATGAATGAAAAAGGTGGCATTACAGTTCTAAAGAGGCTATGCACCTGTATTTTCAATGAAAAATCATGGGGAAAGATGCTCTTTTCAAAACAAACACACCATACACAAAGCAGTGAGGTTATTTACTTGATGGGTAAGATATCACTCAGTGACATTTAGTGTGTGGTTAAGCAGGTTGAATATAGTTGAGCCTCATGGCTTCTGTACTTTTCTATTGTGCTTCAAAACCGGCACCAAAGTTCCCCCTGGAGTACAAACTGAGTTACTGCACTTCACTGTCACGCAATACCATTCTACTATTGCATCTTACAAGATGCAGCCAGGCTGACCAATTAATCATACAATACTTAAGTCGGTTATATTTAAGTCAATGTCTATATGGTTTTAATCAATCGTTTATTGTCATGGTGAAAATATTTGGGGTGCAGTGTAGAGTATGGCACAATTTAGCCTCTGACCAAAATCTTGTCTTATGGTCTTAAGTATATGAGCACTGAAAACACATGAAATAAATGTATTTAATCATTACCTGCACACAGGTATATACACTCACTCATTCTGTCTCCCCTTGCATGACCATTTCATTAATTTATTCATTAGTTCATTATGCATGCGATATATAGTGTAAAACATTGTTCACATATTGAAGCATGCAGCTCAATGTTGTAGTGTCAGCATACTGTAGTTCCTTGTGTCCAACATTCATTTATTGTTGAAATTCATTTACCATCATTAACGTAGACCTTAGCATGTGTCCCCCCAATTCTTTTCCAGTTTGAATGTGGCTGGATCATGACCATTTCAATTGTGACTAACCTGTGCCTCTGCCTGTGTGTGTGTGTCCTTCCGTCTGTTCGCTGTCCATGCTCCGTCCTCGGTTGTTGCCGTGTGCTCCGTTCACTCTGCATTCTGCCACCTGTGCGCCGGTTTACCTGTGCTGCTACTGTGTGTGCTGGCTGCAGTTCACCCAAATATGGCCTTATTGCCGACAGGTATCACTTCTGTGAGAAGTGCTTCAACGAGATCCAGGGCAACAGTGTGACCCTGGGGGATGACCCAGCACAGCCGCAGACGTAAGTTACCAGGCCTGTGTGGTGGCACACTGCCTGAGGTTATGTGAGATTATCAGACTGTTTTCTCTCCTCGACTTGATTGTGTAGGAAGGAGTTAATACTTTCAGAGGCGCCAACGTGAACTTGGGTGTTTGTTGTTGTTTTTCTCATGCAGCATGATTTCAAAAGATCAATTTGAAAAGAAGAAAAACGACATGTTGGATCCTGAGCCGTGAGTACTCTCTGGACAGTTGTCTTTTTTTGTGTAGTGCTTTTTCACTGGTCTACCAAAACAAAGATAAACCATATTCCTTTTCTTGCAGGTTTGTTGAATGTAAAGACTGTGGAAGGAAGATGCATCAGATCTGTGTGCTGCACTATGACGTCATTTGGCCATCAGGGTAAGCCTTGTCACTGGTCTCACTGATTTAATCTGTAAAGCACAAATCTTACATCTTTTAGCAAAATTTTGCACTTAACAACTAGGTCACCTACTGTGATGAAAACACTGACATTAAAAAATCTTTTTGGTTGTTGTTCTAGCTTTATCTGTGACAACTGTCTCAAGAAGTCTGCGAAAACAAGAAAGGAGAACAAGTTCTCAGCCAGAAGTAAGTTGTGTGCAATAGATAGTAAATCAGACTGAACCAATATTTAATTCTTGCATTAATCTTGAATGTTTTGTCCTTGTAAAGGGTTGCAGTCTACAAGATTAGGGACCTACATTGAAGACAGAGTGAATAAATACTTGAAAAGGCAAAACCATCCAGAAGCTGGAGAAGTGTTTGTGCGAGTTGTGGCCAGCTCTGATAAAACTGTGGATGTAAAGCCTGGTATGAAGTCTAGGTAAGGTTTCAACTAGCTGTTACAGTATTTTACATTTAAGCCTCATAGTAAAAGTCATGTTCGAACATACTTGATCCATTAAACCTTATTTGTGTGATAGTTTTCTGGTGTGTGAACCTTCACTGGCTTTGTGACTGTATTTATTTTACAAGTCACCAGTTCACAAATTGAAGGCTTGATGCATTTCAATGTATTTTATCCTCAGTTTTCTGTTATTGTACATATGGCTATATATTTATTTATATTTAATACAAGCAGTCAGTCCATCTGAACCCCCTTTTATTTAAAAAGTACTTTCATAAAGACTGTAAATATCAATACTAACAACAGCTTTATCTTTTTATAATGAGTGCCCGTGTTTTCCACCACAGTATATAAACATAAAAAATCTCAAAACACATGTCCAGCAGTATATTAAAAGAAGGGATGTGAAACTTCACTGGGTTCACCATTCAGTTTAATTAGCAATTTATCAAATTTTATTTATATTGCGCCACATAACAAAAGTTATCTGATGACACTTAATATATAGAGCCGGTCTAAACAAGACTCTTAAGTCAATACTTAATTATGATGTCTGCATGTTTTGAACAAAAAAAATATTCATCAGGCAAAAATTCCATCATCATTTTTCAGAATATTGTCAGTTAAACTTTCTGAGAACAAATAAGTGTTTTGCACCCACATTCTTACAAGTGAATGATGTTAATGTATGAAAATTTAACATTGGACTCTTTTAATTGGCCCCCTCAAAATTTAGTGCAGCACTATTGTCCATGTATAGAAAAAATACAATTGGAGATGTGCAAATTTTGTGTTTCTAATCTTGATAAAATACTTTTTGAATAAGCACAAATTCCGTCCTGCATATTTTGAATGTCCATAGTAGTGTTCTTTAGTGTTTTGGGTTTTTTTTGGCCAATATATCTCCAAATCTGCAGTAAATTTGTGTTTGTGTTGGTAATACTGCAGATCGTCTGTGACAGAACTGATTCCTTTGAAATATGTATGTATCTCAGTAGCCCCTTTTACACAGCACTTCTGTTCTGGGAATATTTCTCCTTTATTCAGTAACAATGTCTGTAAATGAAATGGCGGGATCAGAGTCCTGCATCGGGTTGACTGGTAACCCGCAAAAATATGCGGGGATGGGCAAAAAAAAAAAATAAAGAATTTTTGCGGGCACAAGTAAAATTTTACAAAATGTGGGTGGGTAGTGGGCAAAGAAGTGAAAAAATAAAGGAAGATTCATGGATGAACATAATTTACAGTACATTTAATAATGATTTAATGATGGTTGATGTTGGTTGATCCACACCCAGTTTGTGTTATTGTGAAGTGAGCGTCACCTCTGTTTACATCTGACCAAAGGTGCCATTGAGCAGCACATATTAGAGATTTATTGTTTTAGCCAAAAATAAAGCCTTTATAAGTGAGTTACTGTGTAGACAATGTGTTTAATCACGGGTCAGGTCTAATGTATGTGGGTGTGGATTAGACATGGGAAAAAAATGCAGGTAGTGGGTCAGGCTGCAGTTCGCAGCTTTGCAGATATGGGCAGGTGCGGATTTGGAAAAGTGGACCCGTGGAGGACTGTGGGTGGGATGATTTGGTTTCACCTCAGTCACGGCTTTGTAACACCTCTGGAGGTAGTAACTGAGCCCTGATAAAGGTGGAATCATGATTCCGGAACACTGTGTAAAAGGAAGACCTGTTGTTCCGCAACCAAGGTATAACTATTTGATAACATATCCCCCACACCGGGGGAATTTAAAAATGAGCGCAGGCTGTGTACAGTGAACAAACATCAGCATGACCAGAAAGATGCCGAGCTTGGAAGATACCCAGATCCACCAGCTGTTGTCACTTCCCGCAGAGGACTATCCATGCTATCATTTGTGGGACGGTGACAGACTATGCTCGGGCTATTTCTGATGCACAAATTTTATGTCAGATTATATGCTGCACTGCATCACTGCCCCTTTGATTCCGGAACGCAGGTCTGCTGTCTAAAAGTCCAGCTGGTCTCCCGTCTGTTACTCCTTTGGCTTGGCTGTGGAAATCAGTTAATGGTGGCAAAAAGTGGGGATCACCATCTCACCTTTTTTTTTGGATCTGTGTGTAAAAATGTCTACTGAAAAGCCCATGTTCATACTTGAACCTGCTTGTTTTTTTCACAGGTTTGTAGACTCAGGCGAAATGGTGGAGAGCTTCCCTTACAGAACCAAAGCACTTTTTGCATTTGAAGAAATAGATGGAGTTGATGTCTGTTTCTTTGGTATGCACGTCCAGGAGTACGGCTCTGAGTGCCCCTTTCCAAATACAAGGTAACACGATGGCAAGCACAGCAAATTGTCAACCATTTTTTTTTGTCTCGTGTGTTAACAAATTTTCTTTTTATTGCAGACGGGTTTACATATCATACCTCGACAGTATTCATTTCTTCAGACCACGTTTGCTAAGGACTGCAGTGTACCATGAGATCTTAATAGGCTACCTGGAGTATGTGAAGAAACTGGGGTGTGTAACTTTGCACAATATGGTGTTTTACAGCCTTTCAGGTATCTTTGAAGTATCTTGCTTTGGAGCACCTAATAACTTTTGGTATTCCCAGGTATGTGATGGGTCACATCTGGGCCTGCCCGCCTAGTGAAGGAGATGACTACATTTTCCACTGCCATCCTCCTGATCAGAAGATCCCAAAGCCCAAGAGGTTACAGGAGTGGTACAGAAAGATGCTGGATAAAGCTTTTGCTGAGAGGATCATACATGATTATAAGGTCAGACATATCTTTGTCACTGCAGTTTAAAATAAGTCGAAGATGCAAAAAATTGGAATATTAGGCCAAAAGTATGTACAGGTTCCAAAAAATTGTTTTAAGGCTGGAAATTAAAAGAAATGGAACCTTGGGAATAAAGGCATCAGGGATTCATGGGAAGTCATAATGTGTAAATCAGCTATAGAAAGACATGCAAACACCTACTACACCATATGTTGGGAGCTTTACCAAAGTCTGGCGTCAGTACATGAAATTTGTCTTAAACAACATAACGGTCTTAAAATGTCTTGAACTTAACTTGTTTTAACCTGCAAAAATCATGAATCTCTTTTAAGAACCATAACAAGTTAACTATCAACTTGATAAGCTCGGATGTGCTTTGTGGAGTTGCAATAAATGTACTTGTAGTTTTGCAGAATGGAGGGGCTCCCCCTTCTGTTTGATTGCGATTATTACAGGAAATAATTGGAAGAAAAATTTACGTTAACTACATTAATTTCCACTGAGCAGCATCCTCCAGTTGCAATGTAAATGCTTTCACCTGTTGGAAGTTCATGTCAAAGAGCAAACTGATTTGTAATTTACATTTGTCACTAAAAGCCAGCTGCCTTAAATGACAGTTACAAACATCCACAAGGCAAATTTTATCACCATCTCGGCTGACGGACATCTTGTGTGTTTCTGTTTAGGACATTTTCAAGCAAGCAACAGAAGACAGGCTGACTAGTGCTTATGAGCTGCCGTACTTTGAGGGTGACTTTTGGCCCAATGTACTGGAGGAGAGCATCAAGGAGCTGGAGCAGGAGGAGGAGGAGAGGAAAAAGGAGGAAAACACAGCCTCCTCTGAGACTACAGAGGTGAGATGCATGGATAGACAGATTGAGCTCTTAGACTTGGATTTTAAGAAGGAAGACTCATTATTCGAAAACGGTGTGGAACGTAGGTCTTCAAGCATCTGTCTCATCTCAGATTTTATCATCCTCAAGTCCTCATTATATAAAAGCTTTCAGCAGCCACTCAAGCATTGTATAACCACTCAGGCTAATTGCATAACCCCAACTTGCCTGTTGTGCAATCCCTTCTCTAAATGTTCTTGTCCATTTTTTTTAAGGGAGCCCACACTGACAGCAAGAATGCCAAAAAGAAGAATAACAAAAAAACCAACAAAAACAAGAGCAGCGTCAGCAGAGCCAACAAGAAAAAGCCTGGGATGCCGAATGTAGCCAATGATCTGTCCCAGAAGCTCTACGCCACAATGGAGAAACATAAGGAGGTGGGAACAGCACAAACACTTAAGCAGCAGTCTATGTGTTTATGAGCAAATGGTACATGAGACTGATTATGACAAAGCATATATGGATAAAAGTTACGAGGTTTACATTTTCATAAGATGATCATAAAGGATGACAATGACTCTTCACAACTAAGTATGTATGTCCTTTTGCTCTTTGCTACCAGGTGTTTTTTGTTATTCATCTCCATGCTGGGCCAGTCATTAACACCCTGCCTCCTATCATGGATCCCGACCCTCTCTTGACCTGTGACCTGATGGATGGTCGTGATGCCTTTCTGACTTTGGCCAGGGACAAGCACTGGGAGTTTAGCTCACTGAGAAGATGCAAGTGGAGTACAATGTGCATGTTGGTGGAGCTGCACAACCAGGGCCAAGACCGCTTTGTGTATACCTGCAACGAGTGCAAGCACCATGTGGAGACTCGCTGGCACTGCACTGTCTGCGAGGTAAGCAGTCATGACTCTGTACAAAACTCAAATGTACAATTATATCAATGTTTGGATCGTTTAAATTTGACACTATACTAATATTTTCTACATTGTCATCATTAGGACTATGACCTATGCATTAACTGCTACAACGCTAAGGGCCATGAGCATCAGATGGTGAAGTGGGGTCTTGGTATAGATGATGACAGCAACGGCCAGGGTGGAGAGGCCTCCAAGAGCCCACAGGAGAGCCGACGTCTCAGCATTCAGCGCTGTATCCAGTCTTTGGTCCACGCCTGTCAGTGTCGCAATGCCAACTGCTCTCTGCCATCATGTCAGAAAATGAAAAGGGTGGTTCAACATACCAAGGGCTGCAAGCGCAAGACCAATGGTGGCTGTCCTGTGTGTAAGCAGCTCATCGCTTTATGTTGCTATCATGCCAAGCACTGTCAGGAGAACAAGTGTCCCGTTCCCTTCTGTCTCAACATTAAGCACAAACTCCGTCAGCAGCAGCTGCAGCATAGGCTCCAACAAGCTCAGATGATGCGCCGCAGAATGGCAACGATGGCTGGACGGGGTATGCCTATGCCATCTCCACCTACCTCAGCTGCCCCTGACACCCCAAACTCTGGGCAGCAGCCTAACACACCCCAGACCCCCCAACCCTTGCCTAACCAGCCCCAACCACAACAACCACCAAACCCTGTTAATATTGCCCAAGGCTTCCCCAACAATGGACGCAGCAGCCAGCCTCCCACCCCTGTCCCACAGGGCAAACCCGGGCCTCAGTCATCCCCTCTTCATCCGCAGCAGTCACCTCTGCCTAACCTGCCACACCAGCAGCAGCCTCTGCCTCAACAGCCACAGCAGCAACAACAGCAGCCACTGCTGGCAGCCCTGAAGGTGGCCAAACAGATCGAGATGGTTGCTAAAGCGAAACAACAGCAGAATTATGCCATGAACGGAATGCCCATGAATCACCCACGTATGATGGGGCCCATGCAGGGCCAGATGCAAATGATGCAGGGGCCACGGTGCCCTCAGGTGATGCAGGCTATGCAGCAAGGACAGTGGGGTCCAGGGATGCAGAATCCCATGCAGAATCCCCAGGGCCATCAGCCACAGGTTCCTTCTCAACAGGGCCCAATGGCTCCTCAGCAGGCTCAGGGAAACCCCATGCCCCAGCAAGGTCAGCTCATGCAGAGGCCCATGATGCCTCAGCAACAGGGTCTCCAAATGCCCGGGGTCATGCCTCCCCAGGGGCCTTCGCCACAGGGCATGACACCACAGCAGCAGAACATGCCTCGGGGGATCCCTGGTAACATTGCGCCGAGCGCCTTGCAGGAATTACTGCGCACCCTAAAATCTCCCAGCTCCCCCCAGCAGCAGCAGCAGGTCCTCAATATACTCAAGTCTAACCCCCACCTCATGGCTGCTTTCATTAAACAGAGGACAGCTAAATACCAGGCCAACCAGCCCCAACAGCCACAGCCACAGCAGGCTCAGCAGCAGCAGAACCCTCAGGCCATGCTGGGGTCCCAGGCAGGAATGCAGGCCATGGCAGCAATGGCGAATCAGGTGCAGAGACCAGGAATGGCACCTCAGCAGCAGCCTCCACAACAACAACCAGGGCCTCAGGGCATGGCACCCATGGGCCCCCAAGGCCAGATGATGAATGCTGCTCAAAATGGCAATCCCCAGCTGTACCGCAGACAGCTGCTCCGAATGCAACAGATGCAGCAACAGCAGGCGCAGCAGCAGCAGGGAGGAATGCCTCAGGCCCATGGTCAGTTCCCCCAGCAGCAGCCAGGGCCAGCAAGCTATTCCCAGCTTCGTATGCAGCAGCAAATGGCTATGCAAGGGGGTGGGGGGCCCATGGGCCAGTTGCCTCCCACATCCCAAATGGGCCAACCTGGTATGGGTATGGATGGATCTCAGAACCTCCTCCAGCAGCGCATGCTTCAGCAGCAGCAACAGCAGCAGCAGATGCTGAAGCAGCAGATGGGCTCTCCAGCGCAGGCTAATTCAATGAGTCCACAGCCCCACATGCTTCAAGGCCAAGCTCAAGGAGGAGCTCACTTACAAGGCCAAACGATGGCGAACACCCTAGGAAACCAAGTACGCTCCCCAGCCCCAGTGCAATCACCGCGTCCCCCCTCACAGCAGCCCCCTCATTCCAGTCCTTCCCCGCGGATACAGCCGCAGCCCTCACCTCAGCATGGTGCCCTCCACTCCAGCTCTCCGCACCCCAGCCTCGGAGGCCCCATGTCAGGCGCCATGGAGCAGGGACACATGGGTACACCAGAGCAGAGTGCCATGCTCCCGCAACTTAACACGCCAAACCGGGGGTTGAGTAATGACATGAGTATTGTGGGTGACACAACGGGAGACACGCTGGAGAAATTTGTTGAAGGATTGTAGCATTTTGTGACAGAAGAAAGGCCTTTTTCTGTTATCAGCTGAGAATCTTTTGTATTCGCAGATGTAAAAAGCTAAAATGAATACAAAGAAATGAGTCCTACAAGGCCTATGGACTGTGAACGTTTCCTTAAATCAAAGGACTGCTTTTTCTTCCAACACAGAGTGATTTAATAATTGCTGTTAAAAAGAAGACAACAAAGACACAAAGAATATATTTTTGGTTCTGACCAGCCTTGCAAGAATTTGCTCTGGTCTTTGTGTTGTTTTAATTTGTTTTTCATTTGTTATGCTATGGTATTGACTTTTTTAACAAAATTTCTCAAAACAAAAAAATTTTCATTTTATGATTCAATTTTTTTTTTATTTTGTACCTTGCAAATTAATATCTTATTTGTGTTGAGAAGACTGTAAAATTATTTGTCTGGAAATTTTTTGCCAGGTTTCACCTCTTGCTCAGTTTGTCCGTTCCTGGCTAATTTATTCTAATATGCCATTTTTCAAAAGGACTGCCTTTGGGAAAGCCTTAATTTCTTTCCTGTTGCAGAGTCTATGGGAGATTAACGTATTTGTATAGTTTAGAAACTATTGCACACACCCAAACACAAAATGCAGGTATAAGAGAAACCTGCATTGAAGCTTGTTAATGTTCACAGGTGCCGGAATGTTGTTTTTTACTGGCCTGGGCCCAGTATTTGTCTTGCAGATGTTAAAAATTGCTTTGTCTCTTCTTCGGTCTAAAGAAATTCTCATTAAGTCCTGAACCTCTTTTTGCCTGTGGTGGGAATTAACTTGTTTGACTGCTGATTTGTGTTCAGAGAGTTTTGTGCATCATTTTCTCTCTTGCATTAAACTTGAATTGATGAACTGTTCTCTAATGTAAATCATGCAGCTAGACAGTACTGTAAATATGCAGAAAATAAGAATGAAATCACTGTACAAACTGGTTCAAATGGCTCATTTCGTACTTATATACCATATTGTTAAATAAACCTGTGTGCCACAGAACTTTCTGCTTGTATTTATTTGTTTGGAAATGGTTAGTTGTGGTCAGAAGTAGGATTAAATCCCTATCTCCTTGGAATCTCATTTTGTGGAAGATGTTGGTCACCAGGTCCAATGAATTGGTTTGTGTTTGTTTCATCATAAAAATAGTCAATCTTATCTGTTGCCTCTTTTTTTAATGCAGCTTTATTTTTTGGTAATGCTAAACTCTGGTCTTCATCTGTATGACAGACCCATGTGCACCATTTTCATTATTTTGCATAAACAAGAATTTTTATAATAGATTTGTTGACCATTTGACCTTGAAGGTCATTACAAAACATTTGATAAATCAACATTTAATAATAATGTTGTTGAGACATAAACGAAAGAAGGATATTAGATCAGGTTTATTTACATACATAATGTGATGCACTTGAATATTTTTATAATCAGATGAAATACAGTAACATTACATTTATTGTCAGGCAATATGGACGCTGCCTCACCACGTCATCATTACGCGCCGTATTGGGACCTGTCCGCTTTGACGTTCAGCGTGTGTCCCTTAGCAAGTCGACCTGTCTTGTCACCCGCTGCATATTCATCATGTCCCGTTGTCTTTTACTGGCTCGGTTCGCCCTCGGTTGTTCACAAAGGACCAGTTCACGGCTGAGTCCGTGTGTTCGAGGGCTGAGCAGCCGGACAGTGTCGCGTTCCAACATTAGAGGTAAGAAATGTCAGAAACTGTGTTAGCTTAGCCGGCTAGCTGCCGTCCAGATGACAGAGAAGTATCATCCTCAAACTAACACTTATCTGAAGGAACTTTGTAGACACCGGTATTTCTGATTGGTATGATCCATGTCAACCACATATGAAGTGAAACGGAAGTATTTGCAAACAAAACGATGGTATTACATCAGCCTGAATGTGTGTGATAACTGTTTATGCGTGTATCACACAAAGTCACCTTAAAGCAAAGTGAAAACCCCTTAAGTCTGTTGAAACACAAAAACGACTAAAAAATAACTGCCATCTGATGCCGCAGTAATTATAATTAGGTATCTTGCCTTGGCTCACCAGTTAATGGTCTAAATATTACAGATTTGTGTTTCTACATGGTGCAGACAGTAAGCACTGGTTGAAGTTTTATTCCGATATTTTACTGGAGTAAAAGTACTAATTCTACAGTATAAAAAAGTTATGCATTTGAAACCTTTAAGTAAGATGATGTTTGTAACTTATCAACAATACATACTTGCAAAAGGTAAGATAGACCCTGTCAGTGTTTTACTATTATATATTTTTAGATTCATGTTACAGTTGTATTAACATACAGTATATGTTGTATTTTGCTGTTCTATATGTTATATCTATATAGAGTTTGTAAAAACAGAGAATTAGCCATGTTTTCATTTTTGTGTCAATCTAGTGTCTAGATAATCCAATAGCTGGAAAAATTGAGTTCATTTTAATGGGAAGGATTTCGTCCTCCTATAAAAGCTTATCACAGACATTCACATTCATTTGCATACGTGGCTTATCACTGTACAGGAGTGGAATGGAAAAATCCGTATAAAAATTTATTAATTTGACAGATAAAGAAGTAGAATAAAAAACTACAGTATTTAGGTTTGAGATTTTGGTGGAGTACAAGTATGAAGTTGGATAGCGAAGTGATTTCTTGCCTATCACTGCTGATTATAGTGAAATCTTCGTATCCAATTAATTGTTCCTCAAGCACACCATGTTGTTAATCATGTAATCACTGTCTCTAAAGATTAATCATACACTTGTTTTCTACTTCATCAGATCTACTTGATAGACAAATGCTTAATATTTCCGTTTTTTTTTTTTTTTTGCCATGCTTTGAATTTTGTAAATATAGGCCCCAGTGACACAAGAACTTAGTAAATTCAGTTTCTCAACTTGCTCTTCTCTTTATCATCAGATTTACAGGCTGGACATCTGCAGAAATGGAGCAGTCGGCCCAGAGTATGGAGCTCCTGCCTTGGTTTCAGCCAGCAGTCATATTACAGTACGCAGGAGGCTGAGAAAGAGCCTGAGGAGGAGCCTTTGCACACCATCATCAGTGACACAGAGTCTGTACAAGGTGCCAGCTGCATACTTCAGCATTATAATTGGTATAGAAGTCAATTTTTATTGTCAAGGTGAACATGGAACTGTAATGTGTTTTGTTTCCCCTTTTAATCCATCCAGGTAGTTTCTCCAAACATGAATTTCAGGCTGAGACAAAAAAGTTGCTGGACATTGTCGCCAGGTCCCTGTACTCTGAAAAAGAGGTGAGGATTCCATCAGAAAGAGGATCTCCAGCTTTTACGCGAGCTTTGAGTTTATGACTATAACTCTTCTTGTCTGACTGATATCCTGGCTTCCACTCATCCCACCAGGTGTTCATCAGAGAACTCATATCCAACGGCAGTGATGCTCTGGAAAAACTGCGCCACCGACTGATCACAGCAGGTGGAGAAACAGCCCCCATGGAGATCCACCTGCAGAGTGACGCAAACAAAGGCACCTTCACCATCCAGGTAATTCCATGTCTCTGGAAGATGTGCAACTTCTGCAGATTTAGGATTATTGATATTTTCACATTTCTCCATTCTATGGAGTTTTTCAGCACCAGGTTGTGTTTAAGTGTAGGAAACTCATCCATATCCCTTTCAGAACTGCTCTGAAAATGACACTAAAGCTTAGTTTAGAAAATTCAGCAACACATTGTTGTTCTGCACATGTGTTTTCACATCTAAACAAGCCCATGGAAGATTATTGTGACTAATGCACTCCTCAAGGGGTATCACACTATTAAGCAAAGCCAGTTTTAGATCATAAATCACTCAATATTCTCTATTTTTCACTGGTTTTATCTTATTTAAGTTACTGTGGAAAGGTTTGGTACAGTACCTACAAAAGCACTGTACATTCACTAGATATTCTACAAAAAACTACAATTCATGGGATTGGGTATCAGAATCATACCCACTTTATTTTTATAGTAAGAAATATTAAAATTCACAGAGAAGGTAGAATATGAAATGGCACTAATTGTGTTAAAAGCAAAAAAAAAACCCAAAACAATCAATTATTAGTGTGTCCATGTGTATCCTAAAAATACTATCAAGAACTTCTAGAAAAGTGTTTGGACTTAATAAGTGTTTTCATCTTTTCTCTTTTTAAAAAATATATAAATAGATTTTATTTTGTTATGTTTGTATTTGTGTTTTATTTCCTTTTTTTCAGAACAGTTTGTGTTTTTGTTGTATTTATTTTTAAAATATCTTTTCTCTTTTTACACGTTTAAAATAAAATGCTGAAATGAACAAATTATTTACCCTCTTAACAGGACACTGGAGTGGGGATGAACCAAGAGGAGCTTGTGGCGAACCTGGGCACTATCGCTCGCTCTGGTTCTAAGGTAACATGGATAAACACTGCTTTCACATTTAAGTCAATTAGATGACTTTGCTCAATGCGCTAAAGCCTGAAAGGCAGTGCAAATAGTTTCATAGTTGGGTCTGTTCAGGGGGTCAGAACTGTTAAGGTCTTTTATGTTGGTTGCAATCATCTTTTTTTTTTTTTTGAAACGCAGGCATTTTTGGATGCGCTGCAGAACCAGGCGGAGGCCAGCAGCACCATCATCGGTCAGTTCGGAGTTGGATTCTACTCTGCCTTCATGGTGGCAGATCGCGTGGAAGTCTATTCCCGGTCTGCAGAGCCAGACGCTCCCGGATACAAGTGGTCCTCAGATGGGTGAGAGAGGATGAGGAGGGGCGATGAAGATGAGCATTTTACTGCACGGCAGAATTGGATCGGTGTGTGAGTTTAAAACATTGTGTCACCGTCTTTTGCAGCTCTGGCGTCTTTGAGATCGCTGAAGCCAGTGGTGTTCAACAGGGCACAAAGATTGTGCTGCACCTCAAAGACGACTGTAAAGAGTTTTCCTCTGAGGACAGAGTTAAAGGTAAAACTGCCAGAGCTGCCACATGAATGACTTTAATGATCAGATGAACTACAAATAAAATCTGTTATCTGTTTCAGACGTTGTTACCAAGTACAGCAACTTTGTGAGCTTCCCCATCTTCCTGAATGGACGGAGGCTCAACACTCTGCAGGTGAGTCTCATTTGCATATAGACTGTTAGTTTGTCATGTTCATCAGTGGTTTTTCAAATGTACGGTTGAACTTCTGCAGCTGCTGTTGAACACAAAACAAACCACACAATCAAAGCAACCACTGCTGACAAAAAGATACTAATTACGGTTTGTGTTCTCTCTACCTTCAGGCCTTGTGGATGATGGAGCCTAAAGCGATCAGTGACTGGCAGCACGAGGAGTTTTACCGCTACATTGCACAGGCCTATGATAAGCCTCGCTACACGCTGCACTACCGCGCAGACGCACCACTCAACATCCGCAGCATCTTTTATGTCCCCGATTCGGTGAGGAGCTCAGGAGTGTTTTTTTTTTTTTAAAACAATCCTTTGAGATTCTTTCATGTAATTCTTTGTGCAGATGGTATATAGATATGAAGGAATTCTGTCCATCTGTCCGAAATTTGTGTCAATTCCATTCCTCGGACACTATTCACTCGATTCTTTTCAAATTTGACACATGTCCAATTCCACTTGGAGAGGTGCAGTGCACAGTTTGATGCCAGAATTTCAATTTTGGATTCTGTTTTTTTTTTTTCAAATTTTGAAGAGTTTTTAAATAGATTGAAAGTTAAGACTGAAGTAATCTGTGGGTAGGCAGGGTATCAGTGTGCAGGAGGAGCAAAGTGTTGCACCACCGGGCAGGGGTATTTGGTAAGCTCTACTTACTTTTTGATTTGTTTTTTAAAGTTTGGGTGTAATTCTGCCAACAGAAGCCAAGCATGTTTGACGTGAGCAGGGAGATGGGTTCCAGTGTGGCTCTGTACAGCAGGAAGGTTCTGATCCAGACCAAAGCCACAGACATCCTGCCCAAGTGGTTGCGCTTTCTCCGAGGTACCTCCATCTGTAACTTATTAACATTGTCTTTAAAAAATTCACGGCCTGAGGGAAGTATGTTGACACTTTTAGTACTGACTTGAACACGGGACTCAGCAACAAAATGATTTATTTCAATTAATCAACTTTTACTGCTAGTATAATGAAATCACAAAATCCAGACTATTGATTTCTTGAATTCAAAATGCAACCTGTTTGCTTTTTGTTATATATTCATTGTGAATATATTGTTTCTCCAGTCATATACAGTCCTGTAGTTTTAGTAGCAAAAGAGTGTTTTTGTATCAGCTTTTGCCTGCAGTTCATGTAGTCAGAAGAAATTATTAAACCTGCCAATTGTCCCTAACATTGACAAGAATTTAGAGTAAAATTTTTGGTCCCGTCTCCCATCTCTACTTGGACATTCGCAGTTTTTCCATTGAGCCTAATATTTCACTAATTGGAATTATAAATGAATAAATAATCATCATTTAAATACCACATCAGGCAGGTTCCGATATATAGATTCTTTTACATTTGTTTGCTCCAATATGCAGTAACATTAGTTGATGTGATTATTTTTCTTCTTTTCTCTTCTAGTTTTGTTGGAAAATTTCAATATTCCTGATTTGTTGAAAGACTATAAATAAGTTTTTAAAACATAAACAAAGCTGGAATTCATCCAAACCCTCAATATATAAAATCAATAGAATAGTAACATGCATTAATGCGCAGATCACTTTATTTAGTATCACTGTAAATAGTTAAGATCAGATTTTCAATGCAGGTGAAGTGTTTTCCATCTAACCACAGCGGTGTGTGTGTATATCTGCAGGTGTGGTGGACAGTGAGGACATTCCATTGAATCTGAGCAGAGAACTTCTGCAGGAGAGCGCCCTCATCAGGTATAACACCACGCTTCTCCTGGTGACTCAAGAACATTAACTTTGTCCTTTTAAAGGGTATTTTCACACCTGAAAGTTTGGTCCAGGGTTCAGGCTTTTGTGACATTCAATATATATATATATATATACAGCGGGGAAAATAAGTATTGAACACGTCAACATTTCTCTCAAAAAACATATTTCTAA